>BRXZ01002314.1:5447-31766 GCA_030267625.1 Triparma retinervis
ATCCGCCGTCGCTGGCGGGGACAGTCTCTCCGAAGGGAGTGGGGCAGTCAATGGGCGAAGCCACGGTTCCACTGCAAGGCACGTTGTGGTGAGGTACCTTGGGTCGCTGCCATGCAACGTCGATCTCTCCCGAGCTTCCTCCTGCCACCACACTGAGCGTGTGGGGCTTTCCGGGCACCTGGATGGAAGGCATGGTGCTGACGGGATTCGTGGTCTGGTAAGTTCCAACACCGGCAGAGTTGATGGCAGCGCACCTTACAAAGTAGGTAGTGGACGAGCTGAGCAGCTCGATCGTATAACTGCTGTGTGTGGCGGAATCCACGTCAATGGTGCCCTTGTGAGGGCTCAAGCTTCCGCTGTTGAAGCCAACGGCAGTGTCCCACTCAATCCTGTACTGAGTGACAGTGTCCCCTCCGTCAGACGCCGGGGCCGCGAAGCTAGCAGTCAGCATGGTACTGGAAGTTACACTGAGGTAGACTCCGGTTGGAGCACTAGGAGCCTCATGGGGATTCAGGCTGCTAGGAGTGGTCGCCTGAGTTGGCCCATAGCCATTGGAGTTGTAGGCCGACACGCGCACGTAGTAGTAAGTTCCAGTGGTCAGGCCAGTGATGGCCTTGAACCAAGGCGAGCCGCCACCCAGGTGAGTCAAGAAGACCTCAGTGGGGGAAGTGAAGGCACCGTCCGTGGCGTACTCAATCTTGTACTGAGTGATAGCAGCACCACCGTTATTGGATGGCGCAGACCAAAGCACCCTGAGCTCAGTGGCCGACGTCACCTCGAGGGTAACACCGGTAGGAGCACTGGGCACGACGGTAGGCGCAATGCTACTGCCACTGGTCTGGGGTAAGGAGTAACCCTCGGAGTTGATGGCAAACACACGGGCGTAGTAATTGGTGCCCATCGTGAGGCCTCCTCCAGAGCCAGGGACCTGCAAGGTACCCGTGCAGGTAGTATAAGTCTCACCGGTGACGAGAGCTCCCCCTCCGACGGTAATCGATGAAGTGGACGAAGCACCGTTGGTGAGCTTGACATTTTCGGCCAGGTTGGAGTTCACGGAAACAACGTAGTTGCTGCTTCCTGCAGGGGCATCATCCATGAAGGTGATCCTGTAGACATAGCCACCGTTGGTGTCAGGTCCGTCCCTGTCCACCATAACTCCATTGGTGACGACAGAAGTCAGATCCTCGAGCTTGCTCTGAACACTTCCGCTCTGCTGCCTCTTCGCAGAATTGCAGTTAGCGTTCCCATCATCAGCATTACAGTGGATCCTACTTGTACTGGTGGTACCCCTTCCGGCATAGATCCTCTTGGCAACGATTCCAGTGTAGGTTCCAGTACCATCAGCATGCTCAAAGACACCCGTCAGGGTGATAGTAGTAGCCGAAACAGCACTGACCTCATACTCGTCAGGCGAGCCGTCCATGGCAGTGCTGCCATCGGACTTGAAGAAGGTGAGCCTGTCTCCCTTGAAGATGTAGTCCTGAACCGCAGAGGACCCAGTTCCCTGTGCGGTCATAACAGCAGTAGGACCTCCGCTGTCGTCAAAGTTGAACGTCAAGCCACTGAGAATATCCTCCTCGGTTCCCGTCTCATTAGTTGCCAAGGCAACAGCATTGTAAGGGATCTCATCGGTGGTCTCACTGATTCCGTTGGCCGTGACAGTCAAGGTGAAGTAGCCTCCGATAATAGAGTTCAGGTTGTCGCTACTGCTACTAGTGACGGCCCACACAGTCTTCTTATTGTTGTTGGGGCAGAAGAAGTCCTGGCTTGCGGCAGGGCTGTCGAATGAGGCCGTCTCATCGAGCTCAACCTTGTATCTCACGATATCATCTCCACCATCGCTGGCAGGAGGGGCGTACGTGACAAGGAGACTGTCACTGTAGCCAGGGTTGACAGCAATTGACACGGAAGTCGGCTGCGTAGGCGTCTGCTTAGGCGGGGTCACACCTCCAAGCATCTGCCTGGCGCCGTAACCGTACAAGCTGTTCCTAGCGCTGACAGAAATATAATACTTCTTTCCTGACGCGTTGATGGTGTCGATGGTGTAGCTCAAAGTGCTAGCAGACACGAGCGCCGATGCGTAGTCGACTGGGGCTTCCCCGACGACGCTGTACAACTCTTTCTTGACTCCAGTGCCGTCGATGCTGTTGTCGCCATCCATGACAGTTACAGCAGCATCATTGAAGACACTCGTCAAGTAGGTGTTGTCGCCGACGATGGCACCCACGTTACCAATATTGCTGGTGAAAGTGATCCTGTACTCGTGGCTGATGGGAGTCGAGTTGATAGTGTGCTTGCTCACCTGGACCTCTCCTCCAACAGTGGTCAACTGCAGCAAGGCCTCCTTCACCTCGGTGTCGGCGGCCTGGGCGGAGATATAGTTGGTCCAAGCACTGCCTTCAACCTTGAGCCTGAAGAAGCCTCCGATTGCAGCGTCCAGCGTCGTCGAGTCAGTGGTTCCACCAATCTTGACGACCTGAATTTCGCTGTTACCGCCGATTCTGGCTCCCTCCTGGTACGTCTTGACAAGGATGCTACTAGCACCCCCCTCGTTAGCACTCAGCGTAGAGACGACCTCGATGACGTTCCCCTTGTTCATCGTGTTGTAAACGTCAGCGCCGAAAGTGATACTCCAAGCGTAGCCGTTTCCACTGTTGATGACAGTCCTGCTGACCTCGATATCATCAAGGACGTAGTTCTTCGTGCTCTCGCCCAAGTTCAACAAGGCTTCCCTCATGTTGTCAGCGTTGATATCCCAAGCAAGGTTACCAGTCTGCTCGGTGTCGCCAGAAGTGTCTTCGCTAGCGTACTTGATCTGGAAATTAGTCGCGGAACTCGAACTAGGAGTGGAAGTCCACGTGACCTCGATGACTTGAATCTCAGGGATAAAGTCTTCCGCTTCCTGTGCCCACCACTCAACCTTGTAGTAATCAATGGCATCACCGTTGTTGCTGGCAGGTGCCGTCCACGTGACCTCAATGTCCTGGATAGGAGTCGAGGATGACGAAGCTGTACTCAAGGCACCACTGGCAGGGGCATCAGGGGACGAAGCAGGAGCGAGGGCGGAGCTGGTAAGAGAGGGTCCGACACCGACAGAATTTTTAGCGGAAACCCTGGCAAAGTAGCCAGTTCCTGAAACCAAACCGGTCAAGGATAAGAAGAGATCCCCACCAGACGTAAGCTCGACGAAACTTCCAACAGGGTACTCTTGTGGAATGGCGTTGCTGAAGGTAGCGGCCGTGTCAACCTCAACGACGTAGTGGGTGATAGCGGAGCCACCATCCCTTGCAGGTGGGTCTACGGTCAACCTAAGCGAACCAACTCCCATGTTGGTCAGCGAGACAGCATCAGGAGCCTCAGGAACCATGTTGATCGGGGCGTCCTGCAAAGTTGCTGACCAGTTTGTGTTATCAGTGGTAGCACCTGACGGATCTGTCACCTGAACAGGAACAGAGTTAACGGCAGCGATTCTCACGTAGTAAGTGGTGCCCGCCGACAAGTTGCAGAACTCCTTCGTGTAAGGAGGAGTTCCGTCAATGACGCTAGCATCAGTGATAGAGCAACTTCCAAAGCCTACGCTGCTGCACGAGGCAGATCCACCGACAGCGTTGGAGAAGGTGCTACTACTATCCCACTGAAGCTTATAGCCAGTGACGTCGCTCATTGGGTCGTTCGACGGTGGAGAGAAGGTAACCTCCATGCAAGCCCCGCTTGTAACAGCGAGTGAAGTGCTCGTGGGGGCATCGGGGATACTCATGGGAGTGGCAGCAACCAACCCACTGGAACCGTACCCACCAACAGCGACAGAGGCATCCGTGTAGACACTCTCTCCAGCTCCGTTGACGGTCTTTGCGCGCAGGTAGTAGTTCGTCCAGCTCTGAAGGCCTCCAAGGTACAGGCACTTTTCGCAATCGGAAACCCTAACCTGGACACCAGAGTCCGTCGGAGTGAGGTAATGATCGGGACTTCCCAAAGCCAAGGCCTCAGATCCAGAGGATACGGCATGGAAGGTGACGGTCCAGTCGTAGCCTCCCGCCCAAGTGTAAATTTTGGCACCGACGGCGCTCTCATCGCTGAAACTATCATCGATGGTGGAATCAGCCTCAGTGGCCAAATTGAAGGTGGTAGCGCTGGAGCCGAAACTGCTCTTCACACGGAACCACTCGGTGCCAATCTTGATAAGGTCGCCGGCTTGCATGCCGTTGGCAGAGAAGTCACAGGTGCAGCCCGTTCCGCAAGTAACAACGTTGGAAGCTTGGCTGACGTCAACGCAGGCGCCAACCAGCTCTCTCTTGCTGTAGGTCCTCGTGACGCTTACAGTGTTGACATCTGGCAAGCCCTCAAGAGCGTGCCTCACGTCGGTTGCCGAGGCCGAGGCCGAGATGACACCGGTCTTGACTCCATTGTAGGTGAGCTGGAAATAGCCACTAATACTAGGATTCTGGTACTCGTTGAGGCTAGCACTCTCACTTGTGGTCATGACTGTCTGGACATTGTAGTCGGGATCGATAGTGATATACTGGGGGTTGGTGATGAAAAGCGGGTTGGAGTCAAGCTCAAGCTTGATGTCAGTTATTGACGAACCGCACGTGTTCCCGGCGACCCTGGACGCAGAGCAAGGAAGAGGAGCAGAGTAGCTCACGTAAAGGGCATCAGATACCGCAAGGCTTCCCTTGATCTCCTCCCTTACGGTGGCCCTCGCCGCGACGCCCGTCAGAGAACCGTAGTCAGCGACAAGATCTTCCACGTCACCCTTCTCGATGGCTTGGAAGGTGATCTTGTACTCAGCACCGCCCTCGGTGTTGGTTGCACCCTTGCTGACGGCAACAGTGCCAACGGTAGACAGCAACTCAAGCTCATTCTTGACCTGCGTGTTGGTGGCGTCGAAAGCAATAGGCGAAGTGACCTCGCCACCGAAGGCGAGGGTGTAGCTACCTCCAAGGGTGTTGCCCTTGACAAGCTCATCGACGACAACGACCGCATCCCTACTGGTAAGACTATTGGCAGCAGTCAAGGTACTGACATCTCCCTCGTTCCCAGTGAAAGTAATACT
This sequence comes from Triparma retinervis, assembly GCA_030267625.1. NCBI lineage: Eukaryota > Bolidophyceae > Parmales > Triparmaceae > Triparma > Triparma retinervis. Next base: position 10,501 of record BRXZ01002314.1, read on the forward strand.
CCACACGTATCCCCCCCTGCCATCGTAGACTGTCCTCGAGACGTCAACAGTTGACACCCAGCCTATGGCCTCGACAGCAGCCTTGACGGCAGCCTCGTCGGCATCGTGAGGAATGACCCCAGAGCTGTCCAAGGTGAAGTATCCTCCTAGAACGTTACCGTCCACCACCGTCGTGACGGTGCATGCAGCGCCAGCAACCGCAGAGAAAACAGAGTCGACGTTGCACACAAGCTCTGGAAGATCGCCATCGGTATCACCGAAGGTGACAGTGAGGGATGATCCCTGGCCCTCCTCAGAAGTGGCAGTAGTGACTGCATTTACCATGGGGAGCTTAAGTAGCTCGACGCCCAGCTCGTTAGCCCTGTTGTATCCGAATGGAGCGTTCATGTCGACGCCGTTGTCGTCAACCAAAGTGACTTGAACGGCACTGGAGTGGGTTCCAGCCAAGGAAGAAAAGTCAGTCATGACTCCGTTATAGTTCGTCTTGAAGGTCTGGCAAGCGACGTCGTGATCGACGACAAGAGTGCTGGGGTTCCATTCACCTGAAGCCCTCGCAACCTTGCTAGATTCATGCAACGCATTACCGTCAAAGTAAATAGAGTAAGTGAACCCATAACTGCTCGCTGCAGTTCCGTCTCCGGACCGCACAACCTTGACAGAGTCAACGTTAATCAGAGCTTCGATGTAAGTTTCCATATCAGCGGCTGTAGCATCCCAAGGGATGCAGCCGGTCTCCAAGGTGTTGCCCTGGCCAAAACTATCAAACTGCAACTTGTAAGATCCCTCAGCAATGAGGGCCGTGGCCTCAAGGTTGAGCACCTGGATCTCAGTGTCAGTTCCGAGAGCCTCACCCTCGTTGAATGTAGCAGACACGACCTTAGCATCATTAGTTGCCGGGTTGAAAGCCGCGCAACTTTCCTGGGTTCCATAAGTCGAATCAAGAGTCAAATCAAGACTAATGGTAGTGGTGTGGAAGGTATGAGAGGGGTGGGTTGAAGCACCACTGATAGTTACATCATTGGTAGGAGTGAGAGCCTTGTCAAGAGTGGTAGCCAACTGAATCTCATCGTTTCCTGCCTTGATGACATAGTACAAGTCCCCATCGGTAAGGCCACCGACAGTCGTGCCAGCGGGGTCCATTGCGTACTTCAAAATATCTCCGGACGTCAAAGCGTTGTATTCAGAATTGCTGAGCTTGATAGAGTTGGGGGTCCCGACAGTAGCATCGTTCAGCACACTTCCAGGACTTCCATTATCAGAGCCATCAAAGGTAGCATGAAGCGCGAAGGAGGACCCTCCGAGCTGAGGCATGTTACCCTTGAACTGATCTCCGACGAAGGTGACAGTGTAGGCGTACCCAAAGTTGCTAGAGTAAGACGCATCACCACTCCTGGTAACAACAATATCAGAAGAGGTGAAGGCCGCGGTGTTGGTGAGGGCAGTCTTGAAATCATCTTCACTCGCATCGAAGCTGATACATCCAGTCTGAGTCCTCGTGTATTCAATCCTGTCGGGAGCGGCCTCAGAGTTCGCAACGTGGAGGGCATCGAACTGCAACTTGTAGCCTCCCGCGCTAACAGGAGAAGTGGCAGTCCAAGTGATAGTCTGAATCTCAGGGAAGCGCACGGAAAAGTTACCAGCAACAAGTGAACCAACATCAGCAGAAAGTACAATTTCCTGCACCTCAGGGACAAGGGCGGCGGTAGTCGTAATGGTCTGAATCTCATCAATATGAGAAGCGACAACGTTGACGCTCTGAACCTCGTCAACATGCAAAGCAGTTCCGGCCACCAGAGTCTCAAGGGGGACAGGACTGGAGGAAGGAATAGCGGAAGCGACATCGGAGGGCGTGGAAAGACCTTGGCTGTTGACAGAGAAGGTCCTCATGAAGTACTCAACTCCGGTACGAAGGCCAGACAATTCAGTAGATGTGGGGTTGAAGCCAAGAATCACATTGTCGGCTACGCCGACGACAGCGTTGGACGACAAAGCGGTACTGTCGACGCCGAGCTGGTCAGCATTCCCGAGAAGTTCATCAAATTCGATGTTCCAGTACTTTCCATTAACCCTGTAGATAGGGAGGCTGGACTCGGAGGCCCCAAGGTATGTAGCACTCACGCTGCTATCACTCTCAGATGCAAGAGGGACAGAAGTGGCGGTATAGATGGAGCCAAGCGACCCCTCCTTAGCCGTGGTGAGCACAAGGCTTGCATCAGTGACGGACCTCACGTAGTCGCTTCCGTCGTTAGAGTCTCCGCACCACATCGACAAGGTGTGAGCTGTACCTGCGGCAGCAGCCACGACGGCGCGGACAGGAGTTCCAGCAACAGCATCAGCATAACTAGCAGCGAGCTTAATGAATGGAGTAGTTCCCTTGACCACAAAGTATACGTCACCAGTGACAAGATTCGTAACGGCATTTCCAGCATTACTGCTGTCCTCGCGGTAAATAACAGCATCTCCGGCAGTTAGTGAGTCGTACTGTGCGGTGGTCAACTTCACGGTCTCGTCCGCCGAGACAACAACAGTCGGATCGGATGCATCAAAGGTAGCAATGACGCCGGTGTGGTCGATTGCTAGACCCTGCATGTTGCTGTGGTCGCCAGCAGCAGCGTTGGAAGGAGCAGGAATGTCAGATCCACCAACAGCAGCCCCGCTGAAATAAATACTGTAAACGTACCCATTAGGTGCGGAGACGCCGTCAGTCTTCCTAGTGACAGTGACCCCAGAGAGGGTCGAAAGGCCGTTGAGGGCGTCTTCCACATCCTGGTCTGTAGCATCGGGTCTCAAGCACGTTGTGTGGGCCGAGCCTCCGTAGGACAGAGTATAGTAGTACGGAGTGTTCATCCAGTTGGCGTTGGAAGTGTGTTTGATGGTCATGACTTGGACCTCGTCCGTGTTGTCCACGACGTTAAACATCTCCGCCTTCTTGTACATGTTAATCACGCCATTGTTGTCCCCAGCATATGACGAAGCAAGAGTCAGCTGAGTGCTAGAGGCACTTCCACCATCAATAACGGTTGCAGTGTTGACAGCCGCACCGGTTGGGAGGTTGTCCGCACAGTCAGCAATCTTTAGCAGCCAGTAGTCGCCCAAATTGTGCCCATTTTTGCTGGCAAACTCAATCTGCACGTCATTCTGGCCATCCATATTAATGTCCGACGCGGCAAATGCGGAGGAGACCGCAGTGATGTTGACCGCAGGGACCAGCACATTGGAGATAGAGGCCGTGATGTCACAGGAAGAGCCAGTGGAACAAGTCACAGCAGGGGGCCTAACGTAGCCACGACCAGCATCATTTACAGCAACAGCCGTGATCGCGCCGCCACCGTCAACAGTGAAAGTACAAGTGGCCTGCTTGCCAACGCCCTGCGCAATTGGCAAGTCGGGAGCAGCCACGACGCAGTCACCGGAGCCGTATCCAGATCCTCCAGCCACGATGGTGAAACCGCTGACGAAAGACGCGGAGGTCGAGAGCTCCACGGTGTCCTCTTCCCTGTACCTATTTGCATCTCCAGGGTTGACGACCTTAACCTTGATCCACTCGAGATCGCTGGAATGAGTATCTCCCCCAATGGAGGAAAAAGTAATGTCGTTGAGTCCGGTGCCATGGAATTCAGGGTTACTGAAGTCATGGCCGCTCTCGACCCAAATCTGAGGAATGTTACCCTTTACAATATCACCCTGGAAGGTGATGGAGTAAGTGTAACCGTAGTTATCATAAGATGCCGCGCTTCCATGGCGGGTCACCTTCACGTAGTCCATCGATGTTCCTTGAAGGGTATGGGAAGTACCAGCATTTTGATCATGGTCGAAGTAAAGCCCATACTCAACGCGAAGCTTCTCATTGATTGCGTCCTGAAGGGTAGAAGCAGTCTCATCCCAAGCCCAGCAGGCAGTGTCAGCTCCAATCACGTTAGTGGTGTACTCCTCAACATTCGACCCGAGCCAACGCAAGTATAGCTTGTAATAATCGCCCGTGACAACAGAGGAAGTGGCAGAGAGGGTCAAAGTCTGGACCTCCTGGCTTCCTCCATCAGTCACGGTCTTCAAGTCAACATTCCTGTTCATTCCGCCGATCTGCGTCGAATCATAGCCGGCGCAGGTGCCCTCATTTTCGATTTCAAGAGTACCAACGTTGGCAAGATGAGCTCCGGTGAAGTAAATGTCGTAGGTGTAAGCGTTAATTCCTGCCTCCAAAGTGGTGACAGCGAACTGAGGAACACCACCAGTGATTAGGGTAACATCCTTGCTGCCTCCTGCAGACGATGTCGAGAAAGCCTCAGCGAGTGTTACGGTAGTTCCAGCACTGTCGATCGCCTGGATCACATATGCTTTGGTTGCCACAGTACTTCCCTCAATCTGAATGCGGTCTCCAGCCTCCATGAAACCATTCACGGAGGAAGACATGGTGATGTCAGCGTTGTTATTGACCGTGGTAGCGTAGTCGTTGAAAAGAGTCTCAGTCCCCCCGACGTCGTTGCAGCCGTTGAGGCTCCCCTGACTGACAATCTCAACGGCTGGGAAGTTGGTTCCAAGCACCGCTGAAGTTCCAGCCACACTCGACTTGCCTTCGAAGATGATGTCATACACGTATCCATAGCCGCTGGCATAAGATCCGTCACCAGTACGGGTGACGGTGATGTGATCGGAATCATCGGCCACAGTATCATCGTCCCAGTCTCCAAACGAACCGTCTCCGAGGGTGTCAAGAGCAGTCTTGAACTCGGAAGCTGTGATGCCGTATTTGTAGCAAGCCGACGTGACCTTCTCCTCGCCATTATGAGTGAGCTTGATCTTGAAGAATCCAGAGTCGGCCGAATTTTGAGAGACGGCAGCTGTGGCAAAGGAGGTAATTCGGGAAGTCTGAGGCACAGCAGCGCCCCATCCGGACTTTGCCACAGTGACGGGCTGGTTAACGTAGTTCACATCGACATTACTCTTTGCGCTAACGTCACCCAGCCACGTGACCTTCTCAGTGAGGGTGATTCTCTTTCCATCTGAAGAGACTGACTCGATCATGTAGCCGTCCTTCTCAGCATTAGCACTCGTAGTGGAGGATCCGTAGCTCGCGTGAGATGCCTTGAACTCCATGAAGCGAACCACATCACCAGCCTTGAAGGCCCCAGATGCGAAGTTGTTGGCTGAGGAGAGGAAGGTATTCTTCGCGGAGGAAGCCGTGTCAATGAGGTCGAGAGAGGTTCCAGAAAGTGCATTTGCGAGAGAAGTCGCGACCTGAATCTTGTCAGTGATGGGCGACTTGATGACGTAGACAATATCTCCATCATTCAAAGGGTTGAGGTCGGTTCCACCACCATTCGAGTACTGGAGAGCATCTCCAGTGTTGAGAGCGGCATACTCGGCAGATGTAACATCAATGGTTGTTTCGCCCGACGCGGCGTCATCAACGGCGCTTGCGCCGTCGAAGGCAGAAACGTAGAGACCAGGGGCCACGAATGTATTGCCCAAGGTTCCAGTTCCAGTCAAAGAAATTCCCGCAGCGGTGGGATCGATGGCATTCGCATGAGTGTTGTGCAGGTCGATAGTGTTGGGAGAAGCGACGGAGCCAAACTTACGAACGTAGTAGACAGTACCGTCGACCAAACCAGTGACACCGCCCTTGAAAATGACAGCATCGCCGGTCTTTAAGGCAACAAACTCAGAGTACTGGACCGTTACGAGGGGGCCAGCGATCTCCGAGTCTCCGAACCCGTCAACAAGGACATGAGCGTAAGAGAGGGTGAATTCTGACTTGGATGCACTTCCAGTGTCTCCCTTCGTGAAGTCAATCTGCTTCCCTGATGGGTAGTCAGAGAGCAGCTTGATGTCACCGATGGCAGCCTCGAGCTCAGACGCAGTAGCGGACCATGGGAGGCACACCGATGTGACCTCGGAGTCCTGACCAGCTCCAGATGCGCAACCAGTGGACTTGTGGCAGTCCTCAGTGTACTTCAGCTCGTAGTACTTCGTTCCTGTCACATAGCCACTGTCAAGAGCGAGAGCAAGTTGCTTGTGCTCAACCTTTCCACCCTGGACGAGCGTTCTAACCGTGTAGGAGGTCAAGCCATCGTCAGCTCCTGTCAGGGGAGTCCTATCGGGGGACAAGCACGTCTCAACAGTTACTTCGTCAACATCTCCCACAACGGAGGCTCCTGAGAAGTGAATCATGTACACGAAAGGATCCGCAGCAGTGCCCGCGCCATCCTTAGTAACCTCAACTCCATTGTAGCCAATGGCGGGGATAGCATTGATAGCTGACATCATCGTGGCAGCCGTGGTATCCCTGTCAAGGCAGGCAGTAGTGGCATTGCGAGCATTAATGTGCAAGTTCAACTTGAACTGAACGGACGAAGGGGCACTGCTATGGGTGTAGATAGCCTGCACCTCAACTCCAGTCCTGTTGATCTTGTAGGCGTCACCCCCGATGTTGATCTGGTGGCCAGGAGCGAGGACAGAGTGCTGTGCAGAAGAGGTCGTGACAACAGGCGATCCTCTCACTGTCGTGACAGTGTCAAGCAAGACCGATCCGTCTCCTCCGGGGTAAAGGTTGGCATCTCCAGTGAAGCCGCCTCCAATTCTGAACTTCTGGCCAGGAGCAACATGCTTTCTGAGGTCACCGCCAACTATAGTAGCCGTCTTAGAGTCCCGCGACACCGTGGCAGTGATACCAGGGATGAGTTGCATGGCCCTGTCTCCTCCTGAGGCAGACATGTCACCAACAGTCGAGAGCTCGTCGAGCATCTGGTCGACGTTGGTAGGGGTCTCCTCGTAAGAGAGAAGGCCAGTTGAGCTGCCGCCGTATGAAACAGTGAAGGAACCAGAGAGGGCAGTGGAGCCGCTGGACACGGGGGTGTTCTCTGCCATGGCGCTGTCTCCGGTTAGGGAGCTATACGTGACCGAGATGGGATCGACGTTGCCACTTCCAGGAGGGAAAGTGTAGCCAGAAGACATACCAGGGTTCTTCACGAACCTGATGTTCCACCTGTATCCTCCCTCGGTGCCATCGACTAAGACGGGCTCACTTCCCCATCCACCGCTGAGGGAGGATGGGTACTCAGTGCGCTCGATGTGTAGATCACCAACAGTGCTCATCTCCTCAAGCTTCATCATCATTCTCTCGGCGGTCTCATCAAAGAGTACGGAACGAGCTCCCGCAGCAGAGAAGAAATCGACCGTGAAGGTACCTCCGAGTCCGGTGGATCCCTTCTGAGCTTCGCTGATAGTAGGAGCATTGACATTGCCCTGCACATCGGCTTCCTGGGTGACAACAAGGGTAGGAACGTCCCCAGTTCCAGGGGGTGTCTGTCCAAGGTTGCTGACGAAGGTGATCTGCCACTCGACGACACCATACTTATCGATGACAGTCCTAGTGACATTGACGCGGCGGAAGGTTCCACTATTCTCAAGGTGCCACTTGACAGAGGCATCAGTGAATCCCTGGTCAGGTCCCTCAGCGTGCGCGTTCCAGACCAGCTCTATGCCCCCGTGGTCGGGGCTGGGGATGATGTTGGTGTCTCCTGTGACGTGGAAGGCAGTGAAATTTCCACGAAGGACGTTACCGTCGACGCAACCAGACGTGGTCTTGTCGTTAGGATGGACAAGGGAGTCAATCGTGGAGGAGGCAGCGACAGCCTGAAGGTTCATGACGTCGAAGGCTTCAACCTCACCAGTCTTGAGGAAGCCTCCGGTCTGAATACTGTGAGAAGCACCACTAGCTCCAACGGCGTTAAGAATCTCAGGGACTGCTCCCTGCTCCTCCAGGAGCTCAATCGAATGAGTTGCTCCAGCACCAGCAGTGTCGAGTACGATGGCAGATCCGCCCTCAGTCCTGGAGAAGGCCATCTGGTTGGCAGTAGCACTCTTGATGGCATAATAGTAGGAACCATCGTGAAGGGTTTCTCCGGTGCTGGAGAAAGCAGTTCCACCCCCGGTAGAGTACTTGACCTTCTGCTTAGTTCCAGTCGCAAGGGCAGCGTAAAGAACGGAGTCGATCAGAATCTCGTTGGCAGTGACGGCTCCAGGGGTCTGGGTTCCATCGACTGCGGCGTCAGTGATTCCCTCGTTGATCTCGCTATACTCGCCGCTGCCCACAACAGAAGTGGCAAGGGAGATCTTACCGTCGCCGGCGGCGTTGTGAGATCCCTGCTTGATCAACCAGTAAACAGTGTTATCGACAAGACCGTCGACCGCAGAGCCCCCGTTGACCCTGTACGTTACACGGTCTCCGGTTGAGAGGGTCTTGTACTGGGTGGCACCGATAACAATCTCGTTTGAGGCAACGAGGACAACAGAGGCGTCCGTGCCGTCGAACGAGGCTGAAGTCGAACCAGACGATGCGACAGTTCCAGCGGCAATGTTGGCTGGCACGGAGCCACACTTTGCCATCAAAGCGGCATTGTCAAGAGTGGCAGAGGCCCCACCGGCATTGCTGATGGTCTCAGGGTTGGTTCCTGCAAGGGCATCAGCCTTGGTTGGCATAAGCTTGATGTTGGGCGATGTGGACTTGTAAACGAAGTAGTTAGTAGCGTCCGTGAGGCCAATCGTAGCAGTATCCTGGGTGTAGAGGAATTCATCTCCGGTGTTGAGGGCGTTGTAGACTTCAACGTCAAGCACAATCTCACTACCGGTAACAACTGCAGCATCTCCTCCGTCGAAGGTGATGCGGTAAACAGTGTGGAACTTCATACCGTCGTTGGTTCCAGGGTCCGCGATGTCTCCAGCAGCTCCGGCGAACTTGACAGTGTAGACGTAGCCGTTGGGCGCGTTGGTCTCACTCCTGGTCCTGACAACGCTGTAGTGAGTCTCCTCAGTGATGGCCGTGATGGCACCATCATTGATGGCAGCCTTGAAGGCAGGCTCGAAGGCAGCACCGAAAACAGGGGCATCATCAGTGTTCCTGATGCAGTCAGATAGAGGAGCCGAGGAAGTCTCTCCGTAGAACTCGACCACGAAAGCCTTGTGGACGTTGCTAGGAGTCTCAGAACCATCCTTCCAACCCGCGTACGAAGGATCCTTGACATAGACAAGCTGAGTCTCGACCTTCGAGGGCGGTGGGAGGGTACTGGATGCGTCAGTGATAGTCACGTAGGAGCAGTTGTACATATTCGGGCCGGTGAAGTGAAGCTCCTTGGCGGCATTGGTCATGTCCGTGGTAAACTTGGTATAAATCGGGGTGCTTACGCATGCCCCGGTCATTGCCGAAACGTCAGGAGCGCACTTCCCTGAGTCGCAGAACTTGGGAACATCACCAGGAGAGTTACAGAAACCGTTGGCAGTGTCCTTCTGCTCGCAACCACCGAACTGCCCCCCGCTTTCGTCTCCATCACGGAGGAAGGTGACCGTCCATGTGTAACCGCCATTGTTTCCCCCAACGTTGACGGCTGACCTAGTGACAGCAACGTCACCAATGTTAGTGAGAGCCTCGAGCTTCTCCTCCACAGAAGTCCCATCTCCCCCGGAATCCGCAGCCGAACCATACGCGTTGTGAGAGATGGCTCCAGTGCACTGTTGACTCTGAATGTTAATGACCTTATGGCCACTAGTGTCAAAGCAGACCTTGAAGGTTCCAGAAAGAGGCTTTGTGCCTGTAGTTTCCTTGGCAACTGAGCAACCGTCAGCTGGAAGGGCACCATTGGTCGTGTAAAGCGCGTCTGAGACGCACTCTACCATGGTCTGAGGGCCAGCATTCTTACCCCAGGCCATGCTGATATCGGTTCCATCCCAGGTGTCCGCCCAAGTGGCAGCCGACCCCTTCCAGTTGTGTACTGCGTTTCCGGAGCCAGAGGGAAGGAAGGAATCATCGTGGACGACGGTTGGGTTCTTCCATGTGTTGGACGCGAAAGTGATACTCCAAACGTAGCCTTCAACTTGAGTACCGGTAGACCCCTTGGCCTCTCCTGTGCGGATCGCACTAGCGGAACGGGTGACAATGACCTCAGAGGGCTTGATGGAGGACAGCTGGTTGAGCTGGGCCTGCACCTCAGACTCAGCAGCGTTGTATGGAAGAGGACCGGTGGTCTGGCCGTTGAAGCGCAACTGGAAGGTACCCTGGAGGTTAGTTCCTGGAGTGCTCTCGACGAAGGTAATACCAGACCCGGAGCTTGGCTTCAGGTTTGTTGTTGTTTCTGACAAATCAGGAACATTTCCTCCAACATCCTCGTGGTCATAAGTGATCGTGTAAGTGTATCCCATGGCCTGGTTGGTGGGGGAGTTGGAACGAACGACAGTAACCTTTGTGGCATCACTTCCCAAGAAGGCGGCACCGAAGGCAGTGGCAAAGTCAGATCCAGACAAAGCTTGGTTGGTTCCGGCATCCTGGACCAAGAACGCGCTATCGGAAGATGTGAAGGGAGCCCCAGCAAGGTAATTAGTTCCAGCCCACGAGAGACCGTAAGAACCCCCAACCTGGTTGCCGTCAACAGCAACACCAGACACGGGATCGACGGCCCATGCGGCAGGGTTCGAAGCATCAGCGGCACCACCGTAAGTGTCAGGCATGCGAGCAGAGCTGTCCTCATCTCCGACCAATATGGTGCTCACAGGGGTAGGCGGACTAGGATCCTGGGGTTGGAGAAGGTTAGTCTCCGTTGCAGTCATGGCAGGGACGTTTCCTCCCCTAGTAAGGAACGTGATAGTCCAAGTGTACCCTCCGGTCCACCTTGAATGCGTGGAAGGAGTGTAAGCAGTACGAGTCACCGCCACCTCTCCCCAGACCTTATCAGTAGAAGAGAGGGTGTGGGCAGTTCCGGACGAGCCACCAGCGAAGATAATCTTGTCTGCTGCGGTCGCACCCTGGTAAGTAGCGGCAAGGGAGATCCTATCAGCAGTTCCCGACTTGATAACCCAGTAGATAGTGGAGTCGGTGAGTTCAGCAATGGTGCCGGCGTTCTCCTCATAGTAAACAGAGTCACCAGTAGTGAAACTAGCATATTGTGCGGAGGTCACAGCAATCTCATCGTTGGTGTCATCAAGGTCAGTAGTGGCATCAAAAGTCAACAGAGTGCTCTTGGTGACAGGGTGGACGGACCTACTGAGTTCGAGCCCGGCGACCATGTTATCAGCCTCGGCATTGTACCTCAGAGCAGGGGAGTTCTTCGCCGAAGGGGTTCCCTCAAACTCGTGCGGGAAGGTCGTGTGGAGGAGGAAGGTTCCATCAAGCAGGGATCCGTAAACACGGCTAGGGGCACCAGCAGTCGTGGGCTGCACCGTACAAGATGCAGTTGCACCAGCGTCTCCAGATGTCTTCGTCAGGATGGTGTTTGAAACACATACAAGATCGTTGACAGAGCCCGAAGCCTTCGTGAAGGTAATCTGGTACCAGAAGCCAACAAGAGAAGCATGGGAGGCAGTGATGGGCGTACGCGTTACAGTGATACCAGAAGTAGCAATGGTATCAACACCCTCGAGCTTGTTGGTGACCTCTCCGTTTGCTGTTACGTCAGAGTCATACGTCACAGTGATGGCAGCCGTCTCAATGATACGAGCGGTAGCGCAGTAAGTGCTAACTCCATTCCTATTAGGGCTCGCCTTGCCGTTTGCGAAGTCATTGAAGAAATGGCCATACTCGACATCGGTGTAGGTATTAGCAGCCTTGGAAACCGCACCTGTGACGGTGACGGTGTAAGGGCTTGAGGTTCCGGTGATAGCATCAACTTGAGCGTACTCGTCGCAAGTTCCAAAGTCTGAGCAGGAGGAGGTGAGGCCACCAATACGGATCCAATCCCCGACAGAGGGGGGAAGAATCTCAATGGCAGTATCAGAGACGCCACCGCCATTGGCAGTGAGAGCATCCAAAGTTCCGGCGAAGGCATTGGAAGAGGTGGTGGCGAGACCCATCTTGTTAGTAGTGGCACTCTTCACGGCATAGTAAGTTACACCATCAGTCGGCCCAGTAATAGCATTACTACCAGCCGTGTACTTGACCCTGTCACCAGTCTTGAGGGCTGTGTAGAGCGTACTACTGACAGTCATCTCATTAGCTGCAACCACTGTTTCATCGATGGCAGCATCACTTACAGTGGCGACGGTCAGGGAGGCAGATCCAGCCGTGATGACACTGGCCAAGGTAGATGCCTTTGACTCGCACTCGTATTGCAACTTAATGGTGCCGTCAGGCTGGTTACCGACGATGTCGTCGTTGACAACAACGGTTGCCTGCGGGATTGTACACAAGTTGCCTGCATTCGTATAGGTGGTAGCGTAATCTGACCCAAGCTCGTTCTTGTCACACTTGTCATTTGTCTCGTAGTCGACAAGGTGAGTACCCATCGCAGGGTCGGAAGGCTGCCTGTAAAGGTACACATTCTCCCACGGGACAGTGAGCTTGGGAACATTACCCCTCACGTTGTGACCCTGGAAGGTGACCTTGTAGGTAACTTGATACTCTCCAGTGCAGACAAATTTACTTGTGGAAGTGTCCCAGTCGCAACCCCCCATCTGGGAAACCTTTCCAGACCTTGCAACAGCAATAGGCCCAGCAGCATCAGACGAATGAGTCATGAAACTAGTCACGCCGGCGTCATCAACGATGCCCGCAAGTTGCTTGGCAACGCAACTCTGGCACCCACCAGCGGCTGGATCCTCGCTTGTGTTAGCATCGGCCTCACCACTCTTGATGGTGGCCGCGATCCTCGCGGTGTTACACTTCGTACCAACAGTGGAGGTGTCGGCGCCAGGAACACCACCGGATGGGCTACAAGCAATGGTTCCCTTGCCGTCGTCAGTTGCTCCAAGCTGGCAGAAGTTGATGTTGTCTCCGCCAGAATTGTCTCCGCACTGGTCGAAGTCGAAAGCAAGGGCGAAGTCTCCCCTGATTTCATCCTCAACCCAAGTACAAGGGTTGTTGAGAGTGCACGGAGCAGCGCCAGAGGCACCGGCCCCAACGCTGGCGGTGATGTTGACCCCAGTGAAGGTGAAGACAACGTCCTGCACCTCGGAAATGCGGCTGGCAGCAACCTCAACGACCTGAACTTCAGGAATGTCAACGCCGTGTGTACGAATGAGCTGAACCTCATCGACATCAGAGGCGTAAGGGGTGATAGTCTGGACCTCGTTGGTGTCCGAAGCAGTAGTAGTGATAGTCTGGACCTCGTTGATGACCTCGTCGGCAGTGGTGGTGATGGTTTGGATCTCATCAACACCAGTTACGACGGTCCTGACGGTCTGGCGCTCATTGGTGACGGCAACGGTGGCAGTGATGGCCTGCTCCTCGATAACGACGGAGTCAGCCTCAACAGTAACGGCCTGGACCTCGTTCACAATGTCAGCCTTGACGAAAGAACTGTGGCCAAAGGTCGAGTCAGTTCCGTACTCAACAAGGTAGTAGTCAATGGAGTCACCTCCATCGAACGAGGGAGTGTCCCAGGATGCGACCACCCCAGTAGAGGATGAAACACTGGCTCCCCTGGAAGGAGGACCCTGTGCAACAGTATCAGCGAGGGTGATGAGGGCAGGGGTAGAGGTCGCGACAGGGCCAGCACCGACTCCGTTGACGGCGCTCATCCTGACATAATAAGTTCCTCCTGAGTCAAGGTCACCGCTCTCCAATCCCGAGAAGACATCCCTTCCACCAATAACGTATGACGTAAGGGAAGAAGAGACCTCGACGGAAGATGCAGGAGAGTTGAAGTCTGAGTTGACATCCCATTCGATGATGTACTGTGTGATGGGGCTTCCTCCATCGCCCCCGAATTCACATACGGCAGCGGAAGGCGCCTCCCAAGTGACTTGCATTCCGCTACTAGAGGTTGACCCGACGGCAATGTTTTGTACACTGCCAGGAGCAAGAAGCTGAGCCGCAACAGAGGCAGGAGTTGACGAAGCAGGAGTCGACCAGTCATAGTCATTGTAGGCAAGCACACGAACATATCGAGGCACAGACGCAGACGCAGACGGCACAGCAATGTTGTAGCAGAACTGAGTCTGGGTAGAGTCAACCACGACAATGTCGTGCTGGAACCCAGAGGTGGCAATGTTGGCAAACGAAGGAGCCAAATCCCACTGCACACGGTAACGGGTAATGGGAGCACCTCCCTCGTCGGAAGGCTTCTCGAAAGTCACCTTGATGGCGGTATCCGACATGGGGAAGATACCAACACTCGCCACTTGGGCGGGAGGAGTCTTGGGAGAGAGAGGGGCAGGGGCAGCAAGAACATAGTCACCTAGGCCCTCGCTGTTGTACGCACGAACACGGTAGTAGTATGATACGCCCGTCGCGAGTCCCGTGACGGTGGTCTGAAGGGTCGACCCTCCGGCGACAGTCTTGCTTCCGTAGTTGGTAGGTGCGATGCCAGTTACCAGAGTGTTCACCTGTCCCTTGGAGGACGGGCCGGTGAGCTCCGAATCGTCAACCTGAACAAGGGACAAAGGACCAAGCTCCGTGAGGAAAGTGATGAGGTAATCGTGGCCGTTGTTGCTGACGAAACGGTTGACATTAACAACTCCAATGGTGGAAAGAGCCTGGAGGGCATTCTTCACATCGGTAGCCGAGGCATCGTGGATGAGAGGTACAGTGCTCTCTCCACTGTATGTGAGGGAGAAGGTTCCGCTGATGGGAGCCTCTCCATCAACAAGGGTGTAGGCCTGGATGGTGGGGTTGACTCCACTCCAGTTGTCAGCGCCGGTTGCAACAATGAGGGGCTGGTCACCAACATGCGAAGTGTAAGTGATAGTCCATTCGTAACCGTAAGCCCACTTGTAAATGTTGGCAGCAGTGACGCTTGCCCCCAAGAGGTTGAGGGCAGTCCCGTCGACTGCAGTAAGGGTGATGGTGGTTCCGGCAATGCCGGATATCTTGAAAGTCTCCTCTCCAACCTTGACGATCTGGGTCAACTCGAAATCATTGGTGCAGTCATTCGACGTGCAACCAGTAGCGGTGATTGTGTTGTCAGTGTTGCCTCCAGTGAGAGCAGCGGTAATCCCGCTCACAAGGTCCCAGCTGTAATCCCTGGTGACAGAAATAGTTCCAATGGTGGAGAGCTTGGAAAGCTTGAACTCGAAACTGTCGGCACCATCAGCAGCCTCATTGACCGAAATGAGCTCAGTCGTCTCTCCTCCAAAGGTGAGAACAAAGTAACCATTGAGGGACTGAGAGTCCGCAGAAGTGCGTACCTTCTGAACTTCAACGATTCCGTCAACAGAAGCAGTAGTGAGCTTCTGCACGCAATGAGCATTCTCAGCCGAGTACCACTCTACCTGGTAGCCGTCGACGGCGTCACCGTTGGAGTTACCAACGGCGTTCCAGGCAAGATCAACAGAAGTTCCTGAAGAAATGGAAGCTGCCACAGATGCAGGAGGCTCAGGCTGCCCACGTGGGATAGCAGATGAAACGGCGGAAGTTTCTCCGTAACCAAGACTGTTGTACGCCGCAACGCGGGCGTAGTAGGTCTGTCCAGCGGTCACACCAGATATCTTGTAGGAAAGGGGGTTTGTGCCCTTGACATTCTCAAAGACAGTCGCCTGGACAGTGGTTGCAGGTGAGAGGGAAGAAATGACCTTGATCATGCTGATGTCTCCTGCTCCCTGGACATTCTCATCCTTAAGGTGCGTGAACGTAACAGTCCAAGCATACATGTTCATGGACGACGATAGCTCGGACCTCGCAACATTAACAGTGTGAATGGTACCAAGGTCATCGAGAGCGCTCTTAACGTCCTGCCACGAAGCGTCGAAGCTGATGTCTCCGGTCTCAAGGCCCTCAAAGGAAAGCTTGAAAGTTCCACTTATGGCAGTGGGCGCGTAAGTGTGGATGGTCTGGACCTCGTAAGTGTACTGGGAGGGGTGAATATCAGCGACTCCAGGTGTAATCTCAGAGACCGACATGTAGGAATCATCGCCAACGATCCTCTCGTCATTGACTAAGAGCTCTCCGATGTTACCAGAGATTCCCTGGAAGGTGGCCTTCCACTTGTAACCATTACCGAAGGTTCTCCTGGTGACCTTCACGGGGGTTCCGGCAATGTGGTTGGTGGAAGTGAGGCTGGCAAGGGCATCCTCGAGGTCAGTGGCAAGAATATCCCAAGCGAGGTTGGAAGTTGTCTGGCCACCCCATGACAGAGTGAAGGTTCCGGAGCGAGGGACGACGGCGTCACCTCCACGGAAATAAAGGCTGATCTCCTGGACCTCCTGCACAATGGCGACCTCGTCACTTCCGTAGTACGCTGAGCTTGGATCAAACGAGGACGAGGTGTCCCACTCAACCTTGTACTTGGTAACTTCAGCTCCGCCATCGTTCGCGGATGCAAGGTAAGACAGGGAGAGGGAATTCTCAGTGTAGTACTTTCCAAGCACGACAGACGTAGGCTTGCTAGGAAGGTTGCCGTAGTTGGCAGTCGAGGCACTCTTAACATCAGATGGGAAACCAAACCCTTCGGCGTTCTTCGCAGTGACCCTCACAGCATAAGTTCCCTGCTCCTCCAAGGCAATATACTGGGAAGTGTAAGCCGCGTTGGCAATTCCGCTGCGAATGGTGTTGTGATGGATGGAGAAGCCAGCATCAGAGTTGGGAATGCTCGAAGAGAGAGCAGCAATGTCACCCTGAGGATAGACGCCCCAGAAGGCAATGGTATAGATGTAACCGTAGTTCCAAGCGGCAGTAAGGCCGTTACCACTCCTCTCAACGGTGACCTGGTCAACCGAGGAGAGAGCCTCAAGAGAGCTCTCCACGAATGCGGCAGGCGAGCCATAAGGGATTGTGGCAGTGGTTTCCCCATTGAAGGTGAGCTTGAATTGATTGTCAGTGGAGGGAGTGGATGCCGTACCACTGGCGTCGTTACTGCCTCCCGATATGGAGACAATGGGGGCGCTCGTGTAACCGCTTCCCTTCTCAGTCATTGTAAATCCAGTGATGGCTCCGCCACCAGAGACGGTGGCGGTCGCAGTGGCCTGGACTCCACCAGCTAGGTTAGGTACAGCGATAGTAACGACGGGAGCGGTAGTGTGGTAGTTGCTACCGCCGGCGTTGAGGGTGATTGACTCAACCTGGCCAGTAGCACCAAGCCCCGCTGTGGCATCAGCTGTGTCCCTCAGGGCGACAGTCTGAATCTCACTGGGGACACCGATGACATAGTTGTTGGCAGCCTTGCCCTCAGGGCGAGTCACATGGATCCTAGCATTCTTTCCACGCCAGTTGCCCTCAGGAACAACACGGAAAGTGTCCAAGTCCCCAGTGTAGGCCTTCATGACGATGCCGTACTCTGCTCCGTTGCCCTCGTTGAACATCCTAGCCCCGACGTTGTCGTAGCCCACGATGCCCTTCAGAGTAACCATGGTGGATGTTACAGACTGGACGGCAAGCTTGTCTTCACCAACCCAAACATAGTCGTTGGCAAGACTGGAAATGGCAGTGAATCCAGTTCCACTGCCACTGGTGACGATAGAAACGGTGGGAGCAGAGGTGTATCCAGATCCAACGTCAGTGATGGTGATGCCACTGATCTTCTGAACCTTGATTCCATGGTCAGTCGCGGTATCCCCTCCTCCTCCAGTAGTCAGAGTGATCTGGTTGCCGAGAAGAGCGTTAGCCTTCGAGTCGGCGAGGCGAATCTGCGTCACGATGGGGCTAAGAGTCCAAGGCTGTGCCTCGTTCTTGATGACGTAGTACGTGGTCGCATCAACGAGCCCAGTGATGGTGCCGGTTCCTTCATCCCAGACGACGGCATCGCCAGTCTGAACCTGGTCAAAGATAGTTTTGACACCGATGTAATCGTTGGCAATGTCGAGCAGCGAAGGAATAACAGTCTCAGTCACGTCAGTAACAACTACAGATCCAGTCGCCGTGCTACCACCGGCGGGTGGGGCAGAGAACGAGATAGTTGTGGTGTCTCCAGACTGGAAGCCAATTCCACCGGTTTCGACAGAGACAGAGCCGACACCTGCAAGCGAAAGGGAAGAAGTCAAATTAGAGGTTGTGTAGGCAGTGACAGTCTCAGTGTACACAGGGACAACAACATCTCCGTCGATAACAGCGGTTCCGGTGAAATCGGAGCTGAGCGTTAGGCAATCAGCACCGCAGTTGTTTCCGTTAATGACGGCATTGATGGAAGCGATGGTGTACTGGACACCTTCAATGGAAATCTTGTCGGAACTAGAGATGGAGAGCCCTGCAACCGCGCCAGATTCAAGAACCACGAGACGCTTGAGGCTGGCATCACTAGATGTGGGGTATGAGTTCTTGATGTTGAACTCAGCCATGATTGTAACAAGGCCAGGCAAAGCCTTCTTGCTCACAACATTCTTTCCAATGTAAGCGTCGTAAAGGCCGGACTGGTCGCTCTCGTACGGCTGCACACAGGTGGCACTGAAGGCAGAGGAGAGAACCATGGTGGTGACTCCCAAATCAGCGATCTTGTTCACATCAGAAAGAGAGTGGTCCGATCCCGACCCGGATGTAATGGCGATAGCAGTGGGAGTCTCAGCTACAGCTTCGGAATGCTTATCAGCAAGCTGGATTTCATTACTGCCGGAAACCTTGATGACCCAATAAATGGTGTCATCGGCAAGGTTACCGATGACGGTGTCAGCACCAGTTGCCTGTGGGTTCCCGAAAGAATACAAAACAGCATCACCGGTGTTCATAGCAGCGTATGGGTTAGCACCAACGTCAATCTTGCCGCCAGAAACAGCGGTATTCCCATCGAAGGTAACAATGGGGCCGCCAGCAGCACTCGTGAAGTTGAAAACGTGGTTCTTAATGATGCCAACATCCTTACTGGAGGCACCATACCAGTCATGGACATTGATTTGGGGGTCGTGCTCAAAGGTCATGTTGGCAATTGAGGCGAATTCGGAGCAGCTGCCGATGGTGACAGCGTCACCAATGGCAACAGAAGTCGTAAGGTCACCCATTGCCATGACAGTCTGGCCATTTGAGTACTCAGAGAACTTCACACCCCTCGACGCTCTGAACTTGGCGTCGGCCAAGAGTTGAGAGTCACCGGAGAATCCCACAGCATCAGCGGCACTCCCAATAACGGCGACCTTGGCAACACTGTTCAGTTTCTCGAGAGTCTGCGTAACCTTGAGGTTAGTGGCACGGTAGGAGATGGGCTCAGACACCTCACCGTTGAAGTGAACTCTGAAGTCTCCAGAAATGTCATCAGCCTCATCAGAGAACGTCGTGATGTTGAGCATATGGTAGATGTTAGCAGAAGCGTCAGTGCCCGTGACCTTGACGTCGGAAATTTGCATCATCTCAGTGTCTCCATCAACGGAGGAGAAGGTGATGACCCAGGCAACACCATAGGTCTTGTCACTGTGGGCATGCTTGCTGACCTGAACACTGGCGATGGCCGAGAATTGCTCGATAGCGGCCTCCATCTGAAGAGCAGTAGCAGTGGCAGAGACGGCATAAATGACCTCTCCTGCGTAGTGGAGGTCGAAGGTACCACCGAGCTCGCTGCTTCCATCAATAACAATGGTCTGGGTCTCCGAGACCCCCCCGCTGCATCCCGTCTCCTCCAGAACGGGAAGGACGGTGAGGGTGTGGTCCGAGGAGGTTGCGTCCCAGGCAACACATCCAGTGTTGGCAAAGGATTTTCCAAAGGCGTTATCGACCTTGCGAAGGGTAGGCCACTCTCCTGAAGGGTACTCTCCCTCAAAGTAAACGGTGTACTCGAAGGGGAAACCGAACTCATCGGCAGGTATGGCAGTGGCCGTCACAGTCACACCGTTCTCAACATTCGAAAGACCAGCAAGCGCGGTCTGGACGGTCGAAGCGGCAGCATTGTAAGCAATGCAGCCGGTTTCAATTCCACCCAGGGATAACTTGTAAGTTCCGGAGCTGACAGCAGCGTCAGTGGCACGAAGGACGATCTTCTGAACAGACGACGAGGTTCCAACGACAGTACTTCCGCACGTTGACTTGTCAGCGACCATATAGTCAAATCCATAGTTAGTGGGGTTGACGACGGTGGTTGTGACATTTTCAACGGTTAGAGAGATAGTCCCAAGAGTGTTCTCGGAGTACAGAGCGGAGTCATCGACGGTGAGATCACCAAGCTGACCGACATCCTGAACAAAGGTGACGTCCCACTGCCTCATGAGACTAGCGCGAGCAGCGAAACGAATCGCGTGGGAGGACCCACCCCCTACGTTGGTGATGACCTCCTTGTTGGTATCAGCGATGGCATTCGCCTTCGACGCGTAGAACTTCACCTTGTTGGTTGCAATCTTCTTAATGTAGTAAGTGGCACCTTCCGTCAAACCAATAATAACAGTGTGGGCAGAAGCCCCCTTCGTGTAAGTGACGGAGTCACCGTCTTCAAGAAGACCATAAGCGTTGGCAGAGATCACGACAGTATCGGCGGCGGTGTCAACAACGGCTCCAGAGGAACCATCGAACACATCAACGAAAAGGTCGTTATCTGACACAGTTACATCCCCGACAGTGTTGAGGGACTCGAGAGCAGCCTCGACCTCAAAGGCAGTAGAATCGATAGTGAGAGGGGTGGTGCTCAAGCCTCCGTAGGCGAGCTTGAAGGAACCAAGGATGTCGTTCTTCTGGGTGTTCATGACCCTGACGGTCCTAGTGTCCCTCGCGTACGGGTTGCCACGGCTGAAAGAGGAGTCAGTCGTCCACTCAACCTTGTAGAGCTCAATGTCGCTGCCCTCAGAGCTTGGCGTCGTGAACTTGACGTCAATCTGGGAAGACGAAAGAGGGGTAAGGGTAACCTCAGGAGCGGCAGGCACGACGCGGACAACGTGAGAGAAAGGCACAACGCCCTCCCCAGAGGACTGGTGAGCGGTAGTGTAATCTCCATATCCTGCACTGTTCGCCGCAGACACGCGGGCGTAGTATTCCCTTCCTGTGGTCAAGCCCTCAGCGACAGTATACATGCTTGCAGGACTGCCAGCAAGGTTTTCCTTGATTGTCAAGTTAAGGCCGGTTCCAGAAAGCGCGTTGGCAGCTGGGTCGGTCTTGACGAGAGGAGGAACATCTCCAGTGTTATCGATGTAAGTGATGACCCACTCGTAGCCGTTGGTGGTCGGCTTTCTAAGGACATCTAAAGACCCGACAGTGCCAAGACTCTCAAGCTTAGTGGCAAAGTCCTCGGCAGACTCGTCAAAGCTCATGAGAGCAATCTTGTGACTGTTGTCGAACTTGAGCTCAAACTGACCGGTAATGTCAGCAGCAGTCGCATCAAGAATGACACGGTGAATCTCACGGTTACCGACAGTCTTGACAGTCGTGGAAACCAAGTTATCGAAGGAAGGAGCGACTCCAGCAACGACAACACTGGCAGAAATGGAAGCAGAGCTTCCAGTAAGAG
>BRXZ01002325.1:19197-34612 GCA_030267625.1 Triparma retinervis
CCTGTGCATCAGGTCCATCACCTTTGTCCTCTTGTCGACCAGGGGCTGGGGGGTGCCGGGGGCTGTGTTCGCGGCGGAGATCGGGATCTTCATGGCGGGGAAGATGGTGCAGCAAGATATCCTTTACTTTGCCCCAGCTTACGGTTTTGCGGGTTTTCTGTCAGTCATCTTCGTTAGGCCTTTCGCCAAGGTCGTTACAGGTGAGACAGACGAAATGGGCAAAAACTCTTTTGCGGAGAAGGTTGGATTCCGGCGGTGCTGACGCAATCCCCTGACTCCCCCCTCTCCTCCCCTCTCCCCTCTCCCCTCTCCCCTCTCCCTCTCCCCTCTCCCCTCCCCCCTCTACCCTCTACCCTCTACCCCTCCACGCAGACTGGGTGCTCTTCGTCCAGCTCCGTCATCCCCAAGAGGTCGGAGGCGCTTATTTTGCGTGGTCGGTCTTTGAAACCCTGACCCTGGCCGTGGTGTCAGCCGCGATCTACGACCGAGATGAAATCACTTGGAGCGAAACTTCAGTTCTTTTAGCCATAGGTGAGAATGGATGCCCGGTGCGAAGCAGAGGAGTTAATTACGTTCGCAACATTTCCGTACAAAGACGCTTTTCTACCCCTCGACCGCTACCACAATGCTCACGCATTATCCCAACCCCTCTCGCGACTCGCTTGGCTCGTCACAGTGTTAGGCTGCGTGGGACTGGTGATGTCCATCTTGGGCCTCCTCTTGAATGTGAGAAGAACTTATTTGAGTACTTTCTACTCCACAAAGTCGGGCAACGAGCACATAAGGGAACTCTTCGAGAGGCAAACTGCAGACGAAAGAAGGTTGGACATATTTCACTGCAACAAGTACAAGTGGCTGCCACTTAGGGAGAAGGTCAAGGACTTCATCAATGAGCGCCTCCCAAACTGGGTCGAGCAGCAGCCCGAATGGTTCGACGACTACGTCAAGAGCACGATCCCTGACGAAATGATTGAGGACGCGTGGCTCTTGTCAGAAATTAGGGACGACGGCGTGATGTCAATGATGCTCCAGACCCAAGCGTCCAGAAAGTTTTTTTGAATATATACGATAAATATACAGACAGTACAACAAATAAGAATCCATATTTTCACACAAAGGGTTGTTTTCTTTACCCCTCTCTCTCTCTTTCCTTTACCTCACGCTGAGACCTCGCATCTCATCTTAATTCCCATTCCCGCTAATTCGTTGGCCAGGTACTTGAAGACGTAGGGCTGTCTTATGGGCACAATCTCGTCCTGCTTCCCCTCGCACTCCTTGCTCGTGCAGATCCACTTGAGCCTCATGTTTTCGACGCCCGCGCCGGCGCTCAGCACCTCCTGCCTCCTCGTCTGGGGGCTCAGCACCCCCCCGCACCTCCTGCAAACGTGGGCGACGTGGGTGTCGCTGCAGGCCATGAGCCTGTCGTGCAGCAGGTAGGCGCTGCCGTGGCTGAGCAGCGCGTCCCTCTCCATTTCTCCCAGCCTGATCCCTCCCCCCTTCTTCCTCCCCTTGATGGGCTGCCTCGTGAGCTGGTTGACGGCCCCCGTCGCCCTCACCTGGGCCTTGTCGCTAACCATGTGCCTCAACCTCTGGTAAAACACGACTCCGATGTAAAGGTCCGCGTGCATGACCTGACCCGTGACGCCGCTGTAGAGCGGCTCGCTCCCGTAGTAGCTGTACCCCGCCTCCTGCAGCTGCTCCCCGAACTGGTCGATCGCCAGCTGCCCCTTACTCTCGTGGTAGCTAAAGGGCGTGGCGTCTTGGAACTTCCCGTGCAGCGCCCCGGCCTTCCCCGCCATGGATTCTATTAACATGCCTATCGTCATTCTTGAGGGGAAGGCGTGAGGGTTGATGATGCAGTCCGGGCTAATCCCGCTCTCCGAGAAGGGCATGTCGGCCTGAGGCCAGAGGATACTCATGACTCCCTTCTGCCCGTGCCTACTACTGAATTTGTCTCCAATGACGGGGTTCCTAGGAATTCTCAGGGTAACGCTCAGCCTCTGCAACGCATCCTTCTTCGACTTCCCGCCCTTTGTGTACCCTTTCTCGGCCCCTAGCAGCCTGACGTTCTGGACGCAGGCCTTTTCCATCTCCTTGTGCCTCCCAACCTTCTCCTTTCCCGTAAGCTCGTCAACGTACGAATACAAGGCGTCCCCCTCCTCCACCCACTGCCCCACGTGGGGGAGCCCGTCGGGCCCAAGGCTCCCGTCAATCACGGTCTCCCCCGGCGTCCCGTCCCTCTTTGGCCTGGGGGGCGCGAGCTTCTGGTTGCTGAACCTGCGGTTTTGCGAGGGGGGCAGTAGTGAAAGGAGTTGGGGTTAGTTCAAGGGACGAGAAAGGGTTGTGTTACGGCAGGTACTTTTATTACTGTCGAAGTACTACTCACCTCAGGCGCGCCTCCTTACTCCCCGTCCTCTCCGCCTCCTCCTTCAGGTCCACGATCTTCGTCTTGTAAACGCTCGCGTGCCCGAACCCTCTCTCGTAGCTGGACTTGTTTAGGATCATTGCGTCCTCCATGTCGAACCCCGTGTACGATAGCACCGCGACCACGGCGTTGGTACCGTTGGGGTAGTCGTCCATCTTGAACTCCCCGTGCCTGGCGGTCTGAACGAGGGGGGCCTGGGGGTTCTGGATCCTGTACATCTTGTTGTCCGTCCTGTGGGGGAGGGAGTGGGCGGGAGAACCCATCGTCTGCTTCCCCATCTGGCACTGGTACATGTTCCTGGGACTCTGGTTGTAGTCGCTGAAGGGGGTGCAGCTGGCAATGAGGCTGAAGAGGTTGTTGGGGTCTAACTCGACGTGCGTCGTCTCCTCCCTAATGTCCTCGGGCATGCACGCGATGGAGAGGAAGGGCTGCTCCATGGGTCCCAAGTATTCCACCATGCCGGAGTCCCTGTGCTGGACGGGCCTGATAAACCTGCACATCCCGGTCCCCACGAACAGGCCTGGGAAGGGTCCCATCTGTATCGGCGGGAAGAGCGCGACCTCGGTGGTCTTTTCTATCCCTCCCGTCACCTTCAGGCGGCGCATCTCCTTGACGATTTCGTTGCACTCGTTGATGGTGGCCCCGCCGATGACCTTGCCGTCCAGTACGACGTCGAGGTACTTAGCAGGCATCATGGTCCCAGGCTCAAGGGCCGTGACCCCGAGCTCAAGGAGGGCCTCGAGGACCCTGTCCCTCTTGGCCATGTCCATGCTCCTAGTCTGGGGTGAGCAAAGCGAGAGACGAGCAAAGCGAAGCGAAGCGAAGAGAGGGTCGAGGAGGGGATGCGTAAGTGTGTTTATAATGATTGTAGAGGATGCTCCGTATTAATTGGTAGGTCCAAAATTTCTCACCTGAGTCTCGCACTTGACAGCCAAATGGTTCAACAGACCGCAAGGCCCACCATCTGGGGTATGCACCGGGCACAGGAACCCCCAGCTGTCCGGCAGGAGCTTCCTGACCGCCGTGGTTTTCATGGTCATGAAGAACTGCCCCCTGTGGACGCTCCTGTAGTGGCTGATGTACCTTAGGAAGTTGAGCCTCTCCGCGACGATGGTGTACCCGGACACCTGCATGAGGTCGAGGCCGCTGGAGGAGACGATGTTCCCGGTGGAGAGGAAGTGCGCGACCTTCTTGCCGATGTTGCCCCCGGCCCCTCCCCCGTACCTGTCGCAGACCTTGCCCCAGAACGCCGCCGACCCGAGCTCGTTCAGAGCCTTGGCACCGCGGGTCCTTATCTCCTTGGATACCCCTTTCCTGATGCTTGTTAGCTGCGCGATGCGGGGGGAACGACGGAGAATAGGTTGCGTTAGTGGGTTTAGGTTTAGGTGCGAGCGCATATAGTGCGTCAATGTCCTCCTCGTTCTCACCTGCTCCTCAATCTTCTCCTTGACGAAGGTGGCGATCAAATGCCCCGGCAAAAGGAGCTCAAGGTTCTGCAGGCTGTCGGCGTTGTCCGCCCCGCACCTTCCCCCCACAAAGCTTAGGAGCTTCCTCATGCACATCAGCATGGTGTTGGCCTTGTCCCCAAGGGGCCTCTGGTCGATCATGACGTACTTGTCGAGGACCTCCTCCCCGCACTCGACGTCGTTCCTCTCGTTGCCCCTCCCCAGCACCGCGCGGAACCTCGCCCCGACGTAAGCGAGGGCCTCCTGGGAGGTGTAGATCCCGTGCTGCTTCGCGTCGTGGAGGAGGAGCCTCACGCGCTCTAGGACCCAGGAGTCCTTGGCGCCGGCCTGGGAGGTGAGGCGGGTGAAGATCTCGTTGTCACCCTGGACGCCGCAGGCGCGGAGGAGGATGACGGCGGGGACGAGGAACTCCTGCTTGCGGACGGAGAAGCGGACCTTCATGGAGCCGGACGTAAGCCAGTGGAAGGTGTTGGTGATGGTGCTGCAGTCGTCATTCCACCTCCGAGACCTGTAGGCGACGCCGAATTCCGAGTAGCTGCTCCCGCGAGACTTGTACGTGGGCCGCTTGATGGCGAGGGCGACGTTGCAGCGGGGGACCTGGAGGAGGCGGATGCAGCGCTCGATGCCGCTGATTATGAAGGGACCGCCGAATTCGGTGGCCTCTTCGCCCATCTTCACGAGGGCGTTGCTCTTGAGGCCATTGGTGTGGCAGAGGCTGGAGCCGAGCATGATGGGGAAGGGACCCTGCCTCCTCTGGAAGGACCCCGCGGGGCCCCCGTCGATGGAGTAGTTGAAGGTGAGCTTGAGCTCCGCATTGTAGCTCTCCCCCAGCTCCCTAGCGTGCTTGGGCAGGAAGGGGCGATCGCTTGAATTACACATTGGCTTAATCCAAGTAGCCTCTGTGTACCAGCACTCAATGGTCCGGGTGGGGAGGTTCTTGGTAGCCTCCGATGCATTAGGCGCCTTCCCGCCAACCTGAAACGTGAACTTCCCTATGTCCTCCAGGGCCCTTGGGAGGGCTGTATCAGTGAAATAGGAGAAACCGTCCACATGAGGCTCGAGGAGGGTACGGTATTTGGAGAGGTGGGTAACCTCTGATCCTGCCGTTGTAGAGGGGACCTGGTGCGATGAGGTAGACATGGATTTGTGTTTTAGGGATTTTGGAAGGAATGGATAGGAATGGATATGGTGGTATGCCAGTGGTTGTGAAGTCACGCCAGTGGTTGTGAAGTCTTCTATACTTGTGGTGTCTTATTCGCCCAAGTTATGTGTTGACGTCGTGTTGATTTGTTGCGTTTCTTGTTTTCTGCGTCTATTTTTCTATTTGATTGTTGAATCACCAAAATTGTAATTGGCTTGGCTGAATTTGGCTGAAATTGTTTGGCTGGATTCCAATTCCCTAACTAAATCCATCAAATAATCTACCCGCAACCCAACAACAACACATTTAAACATCTACAATCACTCCCTGGATAAAAACCAACCCGAAAATAACCACCTCGTCCCCAACATAACGTAACCAGCTGAAGAAATCTTGCCACCCGAAGAAATCAACCCACCCTCATCCCCACCCTCATCCCCACCCCGCAGCCAATGTCCTTCCTTTCCAACTCTTCCCTCCTGGAGGCTGACAACTTTGACCCCCTCACCTTCATCAACAGCACCTTCTCGACACAGCAGTCCCTGGACAGCGATTTAGAGACGTTCTCCTCCACCCTGAACGCTGAGATAACAAAGTTGGATGCAAGCATCTCCAATAGCATCCAGATGCAGTCGACGGCGTCCAAGTCCGCCGCCGTGGACCTCAAGCAGGCCCGCGAGGCCAGTGTGCAGCTCCGGAGGAAGATAGAGGACGTCAAGAGGAAGGCCTTGAGGTCCGAGGAGATGGTAAAGGTGATATGCGCCGACATCAAGCAGCTGGACTTTGCGAAGAGGCACCTGCAGACCACGATAACCGCCCTCAAGAGGCTCCACATGCTCCACAACGCCGTGGGCCAGCTCAGCACGACCTCCGCCAAGCGGGACTTCCGGGCCGCCGCCCTCTCCCTTCAGGCGACCCAGGCCCTCATGGAGGGATTCAAGGACTTCGGCAACGTCCCCAAGATCAAGGACCTCCGCTACGAGGTCGAGCGGGTCCGGCGCGAGCTCAGCACCGGCGTCTTCGAGGCGTTCGAGAAGATTGGCAGCCTGGCCTCGGCCACCGCCAACCCCAACGACTTCCACATCGACGACGTCCAGGACAACGGGGGGTTCACGAGCCTATCGGAGGCGTGCCTTGTTGTTGACGCCCTGGGAAAGCAAGCGAGGGATAAGCAGTGCAACACCTTCTGCGAGAGCCAGCTCAAGAGCTACAGAAAGATTTTCAGCCCCTCGGCGCCCCATAGCGGGCTGGACCAGATCGACAGGAGGTGAGCGAAGCACCAGTAGTAGTAGTAGCAGCAGCAGCAGTAGCAGTAATAGCAGCAGCAGTGGTAGTAGCAGCAACAGCATCAGCAGCAGCCGCAGCATCACACTTCGCAATCATTCACCGCCATCCTAACCCATAAACCCCACCCCTCCCCTCCTTCCACTCGCCTACCTTGTCGCAGGTTCGCGTGGTTCAGGAGGCTACTCAAATCCATCGACGAGAGGTGAGGAGGGGCAAAAAGCAAGGCCAAGGTACGACAAAATCTAAAAGTGCTAACAACAACAAACCCCTTCCTTCCGCTCGCTGCTGCAGGTTCAAGGAGGTGTTCCCTCCGCACTGGCACCTCCAGTACAAGCTTTGCTGGACGTTCCTGGAGCAAACGAGCGAGGGTATCATGAAGACGCTCGAGGACGAGGGAAACACGGACTCTGAGAACGTGATTGTCATCGTCAAGGCTCTGCAGAAGACCATCATGTTCGAGAAGGAGATGACGTCAAGGCTCGAGAAGGACTACGGGAGCAGCGTGGACAACACGACGGTGGACCCGAAGGCCAAGTACGACAACGAAATGGAATATGACGAGGAGGGGAACGAGATCGACCCGAGGAGCGCGGAGGGTATTAAGCTTAGGTATGCGAGGGAAAGGTGAGAGTGGTGATGATCGACGAGATGTGAAAGGCAGAGCATCGAATTACCCCGACCCATCAATCCAATCTAACCCGACCCCCTCCACGACCAATCTCACTCACACACACACACACTTCTCCCCATCGTCGCGTCGCAGGGCGAAAAGGCAGAGCCTTTCTGACAAAACCGGGGGCAAACAAACAGACAAGGAAGACCACGCGCTCCTCCCCTTAAGGGGAATGCTCAGCGGGGTGTTCCTGCCCTTCATGGGACCGTACTGCCAGCTAGAGAAGCAGAACCTCGAGGAGCTGCTGCAGAAGGCAGTGGCGGACACGGAGACGGACCAGAGGGGAGACCTCCCTGTCTTCACCTCGGCTGTCAGCCTCTTTGTTTACATGAAGAACTCCATAATAAGGGGCACAGCGCTAACAACAGGGGTGGTATTCTTCAACCTCTACAAGGAATACAAGGCGGCACTCACCAAGTACGCCAAGGTGCTGCAGGTGAGAGTGTACATATTGAATGAAGGTCTGCACCGTCGAATGGCTCGTTATCCGATACCTTCACTCCTCAACTCCCCCCACCCACCAGATCGCAACAATCCTAACACATCGACGAAACCCCCTCCGCGACTTACTTCGCTCGCCGCAAACACTCGCCACAGACAAGCAAGATGCCCGCGCCTTACGTGCCGGTCAATGTCATGGCGGGGCTCGCAGCCGCTCGGGGGGAGGAGAAGGTGCCCCCCAACCCCAGGACTAGCAACTACAAGATCCCTCCGGGGGAGGAGGAGACGGTCTGCCTTGCGATCGACACGTGCGAGTACTGCGTGGACACGGTGGAGGCGCTGGAGGACCTGATAAAGGACAAGATCGACGAGGGTTTCAAGGCCAATATCGACCTCATGGACTCGCAGGACGACTTCAACGACGTCACGAGTATTGGGCTGCGCATACTTGTCTCGGGTCTTGACTCAAGGATAGAGCCATTCTTCAAGGAGCTTACGTCCACGAACTGGGTGAATTTCGACGACGTCGGAGAGGAGGTGAGACTTTGTGCCAACA
The DNA here is from genome assembly GCA_030267625.1 of Triparma retinervis. NCBI lineage: Eukaryota > Bolidophyceae > Parmales > Triparmaceae > Triparma > Triparma retinervis. The sequence goes on from BRXZ01002325.1 coordinate 27,187, forward strand.
AAATGTAAAGCTGCAACATCACCACAACGCTATCCGTTAACACAACTCCTCGATCGTCGCTTTGCCCCTCCCTGCAGTCGATATACGTCCGCAACGTTACCTCCACCGTCACGACTTTCGCCTCTACCTGTCAGAAGACCCTCCCATCCTCTTACTACAGGAGCTTCTGCGACAAGTTTGCGTCCTCCTTCATGACCACCTTCCACTCAAACTTGATCAAATGCAAGCGTTTCTCGCAGATCGCCACCCAGCAGCTCCTCCTCGACGTCTACTCCCTCAAGAAGCTCATCCAGAACCTTCCCTCTATTAATAGCGGTAACTTGGCCCCTTCGATGTACGCCACCCACACCACGAAGGAATTCGCCAAGATCGAGATACTGCTCAAGCTCGTCGGGACACCCCAGGAGCTGCTCGTCGAGGTCATGAGGCAGCAGTGGCCGGACGGGACTCTTAAGGACCTTCAGCAAGTAATGAGCTTGAGGGGGATGAAGAGAGTTCAACAGACAGAGCTCCTTGAAGCGTTCGGAAACTAATAGGAGAAGAAGGCGTGTTTTCTCTCTGAAAATAATGTTTTATCTCAATTATCATCGTCTAATAGCTGCGGGTCCTGCGATGCGGGACGTCGTGCGAATAAATCAGTGGAACTTCCCCTTGCTGATCTTCCCCCACAAACTACTACTGCTGCTCCTCTCCAGTCCCGGCTTCTTCATGCTCGAAGCTCCGGGTGTGATCGTGTTGACCTTGTCCATGCTGGCGAGCTTCTCGTTCGCGGTCTCCATGACCTTGTCCCCGCCGGCCCTGCTGCCGAATGCGCTCCTGCTCCCCGTGTCGAAGAGCACGTGGCTGGATATGTTGCTGCTCCCGGCGCTGGAGCTGCGCCCGAGCTTGCTTCCCTCGTCCCCATTCCTTCCAAGGAAGTTACTCTTGAACTTCTTATTTCCTACCTTCCTGGAGGCCTTGAGGGCCATTGCGAGGGCCCCGTTGACATTCAAGGCTGACTCCGAGCTACTGCTACTACTCGCCCTCTTCAGGTGGGAACTGTCGTTCGTGGAGTCTTTGAGGGGATCCACGTTTGCCTTCCTCTTGGTGGAGATAGGAGGTTTGGAGAGGCGCGAGAACAAGCTCCTAGAGGAGTCGTGGGCCTTCTCGTCACCGAGGCCGACCGTCGTCGCAAAGTTTGAGGCACTCTGGCTCTCCTCGCCCCCGCCGAACTCCTCCAAAAATCCTCCCTTCTTCTTGCTAGTTTTGATCATGCTCAAGTCCTTCTTCATCATCTCGTCCTCATCATCTTCAGGCAGACACAGCATGCTCTGGCTCTGGCTCTGGCTGAACTCTCCTCCAAATTCAGCCAGGACCCTCTGCATCTTCGCCCTCTTTGCGATCCGTTTCGCAAGCCTCTCCTCCTCCCTCGCCTGCGCCTTCTCTTCCTCTTCGTCCTCGTCCCCGCCGGCATCAGACTCTTCATCGGAGCTCTCTTCGCTGTCACTGGCTAGCTGTTGAGCGAGCTGGTTCCTCGGGTTGTGCCTCTCCTTGAGGACCCTATCGAGGAGAGCGAGCTCGTCCTCCTCCTCGGACTCCGCACCATCCTTATCATCGTCGCTGTCCTCTTCGTCGCTGTTCAACAAACCGAGGCGCTTCGCATCCTTCCGGCCGTCTGCGGCAACCAAAGTGTTCCAGTCCAGCCCTCCCCTTGCAGCTCCGGTAGTTCCATGACGCCTACCGTCATAGCCCTCCTTCATCCTGCGCATCATGTCCTTGTGGGCCTTCTTCTCCTCTGCGGCAGCCTGCAATGCGCGTTTCTTGTCTCCCTCGTCTTGGTCTCCCTCGTCGTCTGAGAAAGTATCGACAATGTTCTCGAGATCGTCTGCAGTAATAGTATCCAATCCCGCATCCTTCTCCTCATCCTCCTCCCCGGGTTTCTTCGTGCCGAAACCGAAGTCCTCAAGTCCTGCCACGGCGTCCTCTTCCTCCTCTTCGTCGGCTTCCTCGTCGACGAAGCCGTTCATACCCTTCATCAATCTTTTCTTTTTCTTGGCATTGGCCTCGTCCCTGAGCAGCATGGCCTTGTAAGCAGCAGCGCGATCCTTCTTGGGGGCATCCTCTTCAGCATCTGCATCGAATTCCTCCTCCTCGTCGTCGGCGTCGTCGGCAACTGCGTCAGCGGTGGATGGTTCGACAGCGGCTTCCTCAACAGCCGCAGTCACAGTGGGACTAGCAACTTCAGCCGAGGGTTCGGTCGTCGAGGGTTCGGTCGTCGAGGGATCGGTCGTCGAGGGTTCGGTCGCCGAGGGTTCGGTCGTCGAGGGTTTGGTCATCTCGGTGGCTTCGATCGTATCCACGTCCATGACATCCTCAGCAACGGGCTCGGTCGCGACAGGCTCGGTCGTCGCCTTGACAGATCCCATGATTTTTTCTGCGACGGGAGCGGCGTCGTCGGCGGCCTCCTGTTCGAATTCTAGCTCCATCTGGGTGGCAATGTCCTCGACGACCTCCTCCTCTTCCTCCTCCTCCTCCTTATCCTCGTTCTCCTCCCTGCCATTTTTCATCATCATCATTTCTTCCTCGTCCATCTCCTCATTTTCACTCCCATCCTCGTCACCAACCTCCTTGCCCTCGGCACGCATCTTCGCCCTCTTGGCGGCTTCCATCTCCTCCTTGAGCTCGTCCCTCCTAGATTTCTCTCTCCTTCTGACCTCGACGATCTTGCAGTCATTAATGTGGTCGTCGACGCTGGTGTACTCGAGCTCGTTCGCGAGCCACGCGTTGCCCTTCGCCCTGGTCTTGACCCTTAGGAGCTCCTTGATCTTGTTCCTCTTGCTCGTGTGGCCCATGATCTTGCGGGAGGCGACAGGGAGAGCCTTTGCCGACGTGGTAAGCGAAAGGCGGGGGGGCTTCGCCGCGGAGCTCGAGAATGTGGGGCCTAGTGGCGCCGCGGCGTCTGCGAGGAGGAGCGTGGGTGGTTAGGATGGACGGTTCTGCCTGGCGTTGCTTTGACGTGCTTTCCAAATTGTCGCAAACGCTTGGGCCCACCCAACACTTACCTTCAGACTCGAACTCAAAGTCACTGTCCGAAGAGAGATCTGCGTCGTTGGTTGAGTTAAATGCACGACCGAGTACTGGAACGTCGGCAGCGGGTGCGGGCTTCGAGGCTGCCTCCAACTTGGCTTTCTCCATGTCCCTCCTGCGACGAGCTTCCTCCTTAAGTTGCTGGAGCTCCTTCGAGGACTCCTCGTATAGCTTCTGCTTGACGGGCTCGTGTTTCTTCTTGAGCTTCTCGATAAGGATGCGGTGGTCCTCCTCCTTGGCCTCGAGCCTCTCGTCGGTGTTGGTGTCGAACATGGCCTGAATTTCCTCCATCTTGGCCTTCTCCTCTTCTGTGAATTCGTCGGGGGGCATCTCCTCCTCAAGTACGGCTTGCGCGGCGGCCTGTTTCTGCCTTTCGGTCGTGGACAGGTACTTTTTGCGCGCCTCGGCGAGGGTGGCTCTCCTCTGCTGCTTTTCCGTGGCCTTACGGTTGGAGCGGGGCTGGCGAGGGGAAGAGGAGGGAGAGGTGGCGGCGGTTGCGGTGGAGGCGGTTGCGGTGGCGGCGGTTGCGGTGGCGGCGGTGGGGGCGTCCTCAGGGTCCGACTCCTCGGCGTCTCCGTCGAAGTCGGAGCTGTCGGAGGCTTGGGGGGAGTCGGCCGCTGCAATTGCTGCGGCGGCTGTGAGGGGGGGAGGGGGGGAGGGAGGGAGGGAGGGAGGGAGGGAGGGGGCGGGTTAGAGAAATGTGGGGGCAACGAGGTTTTGGAGGGGGGTCCTCACCTTGCTTGGCGGCCTTCTTGGCGGCCTTCTTCTCGAGTTTCCTCAAACGTTTCTCCTCCTTCTTCCTCAATTTCTCCTCCTTCTTCTTCAGCTTGCGAGCTGCCTTGTCGTCGACGGGCTTGGGAACGGAAGTGATGAGCGTGGAAAGGGAATCTGCGGCCGGGGTGGGGGGCTTCGCGGGGGGCGTGGGGACTCTGAGGGGGGATGCAGAAGTAGGGGTGGCGGCACCGGCAGGGGAAGAAGTGGCAGCGGCGGCGGGGGAAAAAGTGGTGGCGGCAGCTGCTGAAACCTCGGTCTCCACCTCAACGTCCATGGCGTCCACCGCAACTGCAGGGGCCTTGATTGCAGACCCGGGGGCTTCTGTAGTGGGCGCAGCCAACGTGAAACCAAACTTCAGATGATACTCGGGCTCCGCAGTCTTGGAGATGAGGGTCGTGATCCTATTCTTGATTATTCTCTTCTCATCCCTATCCAGAGAAGCGTCGTAGGCGGTAAATTCCTTAAACATGACGAGAAACTTCTTCAATGAAACATCTTCGTACTGGTCGTCGGCGATCGTGGTGAAGATTGCGTCAGTGTTGGCTAGAAGAAAGTCCTTCTTGTCTTCGTCGGTTTTGCCGCCTAGTGGGATGGAGCGAATCCTCGACTTTTTCGCCGGAGGCGTCGAAGGGGTCGTATGGCCGGAGGAGGCCAAAGCGGCAGTAGCAGCAGCTGGAGTGGAGGACTTGGCAAGAGACTTTGGTGTCGAAGCCTTTGACTTGGAGATAGAAGCGAGTGCAGGAGTGGCGAAGCGCGGCGTCGTGGCAGGCGTGGGGGCCTTGCTCTGCCTCAAAGGCGCAGGAATGTACTCCATGGCACTAGCCTTGAGCTTGCCCCTCCCGCCAACTGCGACAATCTCTGCATCCAGGTCGTCTTCATCAAGGTCCCGCCAGTTCTTCTTCTTCTTAATGCTCCTCTTCTTCCTCCTAAACTCCCCATCATCGCCGATGCTATCATTATCTCCCAGATCTTCGTCGCTGCTTCCGCCCTCGATCTCAAGAGAAGTTGTGAGAGTGAACTTGTTGCTCCCGCCCTCGAGCTCATGAGATGTGGTGAGGCCACCAGCTGAACTACCAGCCGAAATACGAGACGCCTTGGTCGCTGTGGGTGAATCCTCCTTGTCACTCTCATCAGAGGAGACATCGTCGAACGCAGAAGAGTTTTTCTGAGCCTTTACTTCCGAAGCAGAAAGGGAGGGGGGAGATTTCAGGGACTTGCGGATCGGCAAGGCCGCAGACGCTCTACTAGCCTCTCCGTATCCCTTTGATTTCCTTGGTTTCCTTTTGTTAAGAGTCATTCCGCCGAGAGTTGTAATTACTCCAGGGCAAACGATTTGAGCTGGGGGGAGCGGGGGGAAATGGAGACGGGAGGAGGAGTCGTCTACAAGGCATTTCTGGAAAAAGAGAGGAGGACTCCAGATGTCGGTTAACCCACAAGAAACGCCTTGGCGTTTTGGTGCTCTTTCGGGACCCCTTCGGCGTAACGTCGATCAACTTTTAAGTATTAAACCAGCCCAAAAGTATTATTCCCTCTCTCTCTCGTCACGCTCTGGCGTTGACGAGGGGGTCGGAGGGTGGACTTAAAGCGGCGGCGGAAATAATCCACCTTGGTTTCTACCCAACCGCCGCTGCTTTCATTAAGCTTTTCTCCAAATTCACAACAAGTTAGTTTCATGAGAGAAGTTGGCAAACCCAGTCCATGTGCCTAGGTTGAGAAATCATTTGAATGGAACTCAGGGGTCGACATGGAACGGCGTCATCCCGAGGCTCGATTCGCTGCGATGGGCCGCACCAGGACCGTCCAAAGCTGCCCCTTCAAAATCAGGAAAAGGTTGTGACTGGGGTGAACCCATGCAAGAGGAGAATGTTAGTTCTGACTGTTTTGACTGTGACTATTATAATACTATTTTCCGGCGTCAAACCCATGTCGCGGTCTTCAAAGCCAAATGTTGCGTCGGGGGAAATCAAGGATTACAAGGTAGAATTTGAGAAGAAATCTAATGAGGCCGATGTCCTCCACCAGGTTAGTTTGTGACATTGTGGCAGGGTGAGAGTGCGCCAGCGGCTAAATCGAATCCCCTCCCCCCCCCTTAACATTCCCAGAAAATGCTGGACTTCAACAAATTCTTCATTCCTTTCTCCCGGTCGCTATTTGGTGTGACCCCAACGAACACCTCCGATTTCCGGTATACCTGCCCCCCCCCCGCCGCACCCGCCGGCTCTGTAACACCAAAGCACACCAAACATACCAAGTGGGCGATCGTCGCTCTGACCAGAGCAACGGGACAAAACACACACCTACTAAAGCGGACACAGCTAATGGCGGAGTACCTGACTGCTACTAGCATGAGCCACGTCGAGAACTTCCAAGTTGACTTTATCATTTTTCACGAGGGCGACGTGGAGGAATCCCAGCAGAAGACCATCAAGAAGGTGGTAAAGAAGACCCATAAGAATTTGAAAGTCAAGTTCTTGGACATTTCGGACATATTTATAAGAACGGAGCCCCTCTCTTCCATCAATGACGCTCCAGGATACACAGCAATGTGCCGTTTCTGGAGTTTTCAGGCTTTCCCTATTCTCTCAGAAATGAAATACACGCACTACTGGCGGGTGGACGACGACATTTACATACGGCGGGGCAAGGGATCGGACATAGTTGGGCTGATTGATGAAATTGAAGGTAAGGATGCCCTCTGAGTACGCCAATTACAACACATGTAACAAAATTTCCTTACCGTCGCTACGCCCGCCCCCTCACGCCCATCGCTGCGCTCTTCTCCCTCATAGGCCCCCACCCCTACACTTTCGCTTACAAAAAATACGCCGGTGATGCCCACGGTCCCACGCAGTTGACCCTCCCTTCCTTTGCGGCGAGGTGGGCGCGCGAGTGCTCGAACACAGTCGTGTTAAAGTGCGGGGACGACAAGAAGGAGGTGAGCGGCGAGGACGATCTTTGCATTGATCACTTCAACTTTTATAACAACAATGGTGCGGGCAGGATCGATTTTTGGATGCGGGATGATGTGAGAGCGTTCCTCGATTCAATAAATCGAGCTCAGGGGATAGAGAAATTTAGATGGGGAGACAGTACTATTCAGGCACTGGCCATGAAATTCTTCGCTTTTGAAGAGGATTTTCTCTTCATGCCCGACGAAATGCTATTGCAGGAGCATCATAAGCACAAGGTCATCAAGATTGAACCGCAGAAGGCCTGCAAGGGTGGATGTTCGCAAGAGGAAGAAGATGGCTCTGTACCAATGAGCAAAGTAGTACTGAAAGATGAGGTGAACCCCACCGAAGTAAACACGACGATAGAGAATTATAACCACAGTCCTAGCGGGTTGCGTGGAGTGGCGCGTGGTTTTGAAGGGGGGAGGTGAAAGAGGGCGGATTCTCGTGATGAGCGCTTGTTTGCATTTAATTTTAAAGTCCCCTCCCCGCCCAAATGTCTTCCCTTCCTTCTCGTCACGCTCCGGCGTTGACGAGGGGGTCGGGGGGTGGACCCAAAGCGGCGGGGGAAATAATCCCACCCCTACTTGCAAGCCAACCGCCGATGTTTTCATTAAGCTTTTCTCCCTTTCAAG
>BRXZ01002379.1:0-10533 GCA_030267625.1 Triparma retinervis
GAAGTGCAACCCAGACTCCAGGATCGTAGCGGCGCTTAGGGACGGGGGGGGCGGGATTGGAAGGAGCGACGTTGGGTTCGACGCTGCGAGCGTGAAGGAGATAAGCGGTTGCCTGAGGGAGGGGAGGGGGGGGGAGAGGGTGATATTCGCCAACCCTCAGAAGAACCCTCGCGCCATAGAGTACGCGCTGAAGGCTGGGGTCGACGTTATGACCTTCGACAGCGTGCAGGAGGCGGACAAGATAGCCAGGGTCGCCAGGTCCGGGGGCCGGAAGGTAGCAGTGGTGGCGAGGATCCTGGTGCCGGACCACGGGAGCAAGGTCAGGCTGGGGGAGAAGTTCGGGGCGGACCCGGTGACCGCGGAGGGGCTGCACGAACATGTCAAGGTAAGGCACGGGGACGTGCTGGAGTTCATAGGGGTTAGCTTCCACGTGGGGAGCGGGGTTAGGGACATGGAGAGGTACAAGGAGGCGATTGAGATTGCGAGGGGGGTGGTGAGAAGGGTGAACGAGGGGGGAGGAGACTGCTGGCTCGTGGACATCGGGGGAGGATTCCCAGGATGGGGGGGGGGGGGGATAGGAATCGAGGACATTGCAAAGTGCATAGAGGGAAGCGTTAGGGAGATGAAAGAAGAGGGCATTGAAATCATTGCCGAACCAGGAAGGTTCTTTGTAGAGGGAGCCTTTGCAGTCGTCTGCAAGATATTCAGCGTCAGGGTGACACGGGAGGGGGAGAGGGAGTATTTCATTGCCCAGGGAGTTGAGGGAGTCTTCAAGGACGTAATCCTCTGCGACGAGGTCTTCATCCCAGTGCCTCTCAGGGAGGAGGGAGAAGACAAATTCTTCCTCAAGGGGGAGACGGCGCCTTGCACAATCAGGGGCCCAGCGGGGGAGGGGGACATCGTTGCCAAGTGCAACCTTCCAAAGCTGGAAGGTGGAGACTGGCTAGTCTTTGAAAGGATGGGCGCGTACACCATGAGCATAGCCAAAGCTGGCAGTAACTTTGAGACAATATATGTTTGAAAAACGTTTATTTAAATCCCCAAATTTAGGGTGTGGAGGAGGTGTGAAGTGGGGTTGGAAAAGGGACGAGAAAATATTAAGGTCGATTTTGAAGCTGAGACCCGCGCGAGAAATGTCAGAGAGAGTATCATCACCAGTTCCTTTAACATAGTTCCTGTTGTTGCTGATAGGTCATGGGCCCAAAACGCACACCCGCGTCCTTTGATTTGCACTAATTGTCGTCAGCGTTTTTTTCGTCATGACAAGACAAGGAAAGGATCAGCCAATTTTTTGGTCATTTTTTTTTGTCAATTTCAAATCTCTTCTGAATTGATATTTGAATACACATTAATATTTTTTAATGATTGTATATTTCTTTGTTTCAAAATTCTCACAATAACCATATAGGATATTTTTGAAGAGGTTAGATTTATAAAATTCTCATTTATGATCCAATATGTCCATCACATTTTACTGTATGATCAATTAATATTATGTGACTGCAAAGTATTATTTTGAGACATTTTCAAAATTTATTTTTTTTTACTTCCAAAATTGTCTCCAAATACTGTAACTCTTTTTTGACACAATATTTGTTGATTGATTATCATTATCAGACAGTTTTAAGCATTTCTATTTTTTAAGATTTTTATGATTTTGTTGCGATCGAGGATGATATGTGATATGCTCTTGGGTGTTGTCTCTCTATTTATCCGTCTCTCTACTTTATTAGCTCTAATTTGGGTAAAATAAGTCTGTTGTTATTTCAGCTGTCTCTCTCCTCTATGCCTCTCTGGCCCATAAGTGTTGGCCTGACCCTTAACCCACGTCTCCAGTTACATGTGTTCATTTCGACAAAGAATGAGACAATTATAGACAAATATCCTACGGCGGCACCGGCTGCACCTCCATTCTCTACCGCACAAGCCACCTAAAATTTAAATTTGTAAAGGTTAGATAAGGGTGAGTGTTTAGAACGTAACTGACTGAAGAAGAATAGGTAGTGAAAAAAAAAGAGGCGTATGTGTAGAGTTTGAATGTTAATTGTCGTCTCCTTATTTAGAGTAGTACAGAAACGTAAGTTAAAGGTGGCCTCGACAAAATTTGCAGTTTGCTATTTCAGGGGGGCTCTCAAAAAGTTGCCCCTCGTCATTACGCAACCACCCACAAGCAAGATGTGGGTCGTCGCAGAAACTCCATCGTCGTCAGCGTTGCGGGTTAAAACCGATAGGTTTTTCCCGCATTACTTTCCTCACGAGCCTCCTCCGCAACCAGGTCCGGCATCGTTTTCCTTTGCCAACTCAGACATCCCTTTCACGTTCCCTCCCTTTCCCCTCCTCAGTTGAGCGGTCTGACTGCTGTAATCACGATAATTCCGTGTGACATAGTTGCTCCCGTTGGGGTTCCTGTTCCTCTTTGCGGCAACATCCTTTTTGGTGGACAGAATGGAATCAAAGAAGAGGGATATGAAATCCGTGAAGAACGTGATGATCCCGGACAAGAAACCAATAACCGTAAACGGCTTCGTCTCAGTTACTGTTCCATCAGCATTCAAGTAACTGGGGGGGGGGCGGTTGGGTGGGGGGGGTAGGGGAGGGTGAGTTTCATCTCAAAATGAGATATCTCTTATTCACCCCCATCCACACGATAGTTGCGACCACAATCTCTCCAACTACACCCCCTGAAGTTCGATCGTTTCTCCGAAAGCTTCAAAAAAGTAGAAGAAGCAGGAATTCCCGAAAAACTCTTTCAGGGAATTCTCCCAAAGGAAGTCCAAATCCTACTCCCCGCACCACATACACTTACACCATAGTTGGAAGGAGTTGTGACTCTGCTTCGTTTGTCTGGGTCCCCAATTTCTGTCCAATTTGGAGGATTTATTTGCTCCACTATTTTGTTCTTCTCTTTCATTTTTCCACCCCCTCTGATGCCGTTGAAAGCCCCCCCCACCCCCTCAATCTCAACTTTCATACTCATCCTCCTCGCCGTATCCACCTTTATCCCAGAATCTCTCCAGCTCACCAAGGAAGAAATCCAACAAATCCCTCGTATTACCCTTGGAACAGCTGGTCATCTCACTTCGGAGACTATAGATCTCGCTCTGTCCATGGGATTCACCTCATTTGACACTGCTCGAGCATCCGAGTGGTATTCAGAGGATCAGGTCGCAATGTCCATCACCTCCTCTTCTATACCAAGGGAGGAACTCTTTGTCACAACAAAGATACACCCGAGGGAGCTCGGGTACAACGAGACGTTAAGGGCAGGGAGGGAGAGCGCCGCTAGATTCTTGGGCTACGTCGACGTCCTGCTGCTGCATTACCCACGATGCTGGAAGGGGCTTTGTGGGGAAGGGGACTTTTACGAGGAGGGAGCGTGGAAGGAGAGCTGGAGGGCGATCGAAGACCTTAGGTTGGAGGGTACCGTGAGGGTGGGGGGTGGGGTGAGTAACTTTGGGCCAAGGTACGTGCAGTGGAGTGCCACAATCCCAACAATCTGGATTCATACTTCTTACACACAAACACCCTCGCCCATCGTCGTAGGGATTTGCAGGAGCTTGGAGAGATCGCCCGTAATGGTGGCGGGGAGGTGGTTGTCATACAAGACTGGGTCGACCCCTTCCACCAGTCTCTTCCTCAGCAGGCCTTCTGCTCCTCCATACCCTCCTGTACGTTCATGGCGTATTCTAGCTTGGGCGGACAGCACCTCCACCGACCTCCGTACAAAAATATAGTATTGCGAAGTAGAACGTTGAGGCACATTGCAAAATCTCACGGGGTCACTATTCCGACCGTAGTTCTTTCTTGGCAACTCCAAAAAGAGATGGCAGTGGTGCCGAGGTCCACAAACCCGAGACATTTGAGGTGAGAATGGGGGAGAGAAAATGCGGAAGGTGCCCTGGCGCGTGTGTGTCCGCTAATGCCCCGCCCTCTCCTCGTGGCAGGGAAAACATCTCACTCCTTTCCTCCTCTGCCATCACATTAACGGCTGAGGAAATTACCGCCATCGAGGCACTGGAGGGTAGGGAGATGGATACGAATGAGACGGGAGAAGAGTTATAAATATCTGTTGTTGTTGACGACACTGCCGCTGTTATTCACCCATCTTTGATTCTTTGCTCACCTTTTGGTCTCCCAAAATCTCCCAATGGGCCTCAAGGACCTATACCTCATTGGCTACAACGCGGCATGCGCGGCAGGGTGGGCGTACGTCCTTTATCTCGCAACCTGCGTTGTGTTTGCTTCCGGAGTGCCTTGCTGCCACCACGAAGTCCTGGACGCCCTCGAGACCATCTATAATGAGCCTCCTCTCCTGCGTGAGACTTTGATTGTTGTTCAATGTGCTGCTCTACTCGAGATTGTTCACGCTGGAATCGGCCTCGTCCGTTCTCCAGTCGTCGTAACAGGTGAGTTAGAACATATTTACACCTCTTATACATCTCGTCGATACTCGTCGGACGATCAACACCTAGATCAACCCCCTAGATCAACCCCTACATCAAATCCTAGATCAAGCCCTAGATCAAGCCATTCACTGCGCACTCACAGTCCATCTCACCCCCCTACCTTCAACCCAGCCATGCAGGTCATGTCGCGCATCGTCGCCCTTTTCGCTGTGGTCTACTCTCCCATCGCACAGGCCCACTACGGCTCCGGCCTCATGATATTCGGATGGTCTCTCGTTGAGGTGCCACGCTACCTTTTCTACCTCGCTGCCCTCATCACCGGTGACGCCACAAAGGGGACTCCTTACCCCATCTTCTACCTCCGTTACTCCCTCTTTTACGTCCTTTATCCCCTGGGCATCACTGGAGAGGTGAGAAAGGGTCGAAGGACGAGGACGAGGATGAGGAGCGACTCAAGGTGACCCCTCGTGCACAATCTTATCCCCAACCCCACCCCCCCACCCCTTCCTCCCCAGATGTTCACCTTCTACAACGCTACCTACGACCCCGCCTTCGTCTCAGCCTTCCCCCCCTTCGGACCTTACCTCTCTTGGTTCTACCTCATCACGATGTTCGTCTACATCCCCGGAGGACCCTTCATGTACATGAACATGGTCGGGAACCGCAAGTCCGCCTTCAGGAAGCGCTTTGCCAAGCCCCGTCCCCCCCCCCAGGGGCTGGTTTTCCCCACCGACAAAAAGGGCGGAAAGTCCACCTCCGAGGCAGGCAAGGCCGCACTTGCGGCCGCCGTCGGCGCCGTCGACAAGGCCGCTGCTGAGAAGGTGAGAATGGACGAAAATTAAGACAGAGCTGCGAGAATGAACATTGAAGCAATGCGATCAGGATCTACTACGCCGCCTTGGTAACATTCAACCATTCTTTCTCTTTCCTCGCTTTGCTCGTCGCACAATCCTTACCCACGAACGCAACTCCCTTCGCACGACTCGTCGCAGATCCTCAAGGCGAAGAACTGGCGTTTCGGCTACACCAAGCACTTCCTCACCATGGTTGACCTCCAGACCAAGTCCCCCTCTGCCGCTCTCAAGATCGCCAAGGCCGGGCTCGACCACATGCACGAGAACTTCCAGTTCATTGAGGAAGACGGAACCTCCATCTCCTTCAAGAAGGCCATGACGCAGAAGAATAAGAAGCAGTTCGAGACCGGCGTCATCAAGGGCTCTGCCAAGAAATCCTCCCCCGAGCTCAAGGTTCCCTACAAGAACAAGACCCTCTCCGGAGACGCACTTGTCGCCCAGGTCAACAAGTGGGTCTCCTACGGCACCATCGAGGCGTCCGCCGGCGATGCCATCCTCAAGTGCGTCTCCAACCCCAAGTGGCTCGACCTTTCCGACAAGTACTTTGTGATGCTCGGCGCCGGCTCTGCCATGGGCCCCTTCAAGGTCCTCATGTCCCTTGGCGCCAACATCATCGCCATCGACCTCGACCGCCCCGGAATCTGGAAGAACTTGATCAACTACGCTCGCGACTCTCCTGGATCCATTACGTTCCCCATGAAGAAGACCCAGGCCTCCTGCAAGGACGACGACACCCTCTTCGCCAACTGCGGCTGCAACCTCTTCACCGAAACTCCCCTCGTAAAGGATTGGCTCCTCCCCCTCTACCCCAAGAAGGACCTCGTCGTGGGATCCTACGCCTACCTCGACGGCGCCCTCCACGTCCAGGTCTCCCTTGCAATGGACGCCATCTGCAAGGCCCTTTCCGAGGAGCGCAAGGCCACCCTCGCCTACCTTTGCACCCCCACCGACGCCCACCTTTGCTCCAAGGAGGCCTCCGACGCCTCACGCAAGGAGTACAACAGGTTCACCCTCGGAAAGCTCTTTGAGGTCTTCTGGCAGGTTGTCTCCAGGGGCGCCTTCCTAAAGAAGAATGCAAGGAAGCCAATGACCAGTGACGACGGAGAGGAGTTCTACATGTGCGACGGACTCGCTGTTGCACAGGGCCCCAACTACGCCATCGCCAAGCGCCTCCAGCACTGGCGCGCCATTGTCGCCAGGGAGCAGGGCTCCATCGTGAGCTCCAACATTGCCCCTGCCACCTCCACCGCATCCGTCGTCCACGCCAAGACCTTCGCCATGGCCTACGAGGGCATGCCTTACTTTGCGCCCTACGAGATCTTCGAGCCCGACACCTCCAAGGCCGTCATGCTCGCCCTTCTCACCTTTGACATTAGGGACAAGGACTCCGCTGCGAACCCCAGTACCAAGCTCTCCAACCCCAACGAGCTCTTCAAGTATGGCAGTTTCAACGGAGGCTGCTGGAGGTGCGCCTACACCGTAAGCAGCATTGGGGAGGTCAGCGTCGTCATCTGCCTCGCCAAGTGGTCCGCCCCTTACGTCGGCATCATCGGAGCTGCCGGAGCTGCCTTTGCCGCGAAGCACTTTGGCTTGGTCTAATCTGGGCACCGCGTTCCCGCACAGGTCATCCGACTTCCGACTTAACAACATATTTCAAATGAAAGCAGTGTTATTTTTTCCTCATAGCTTTCAGCAGAGCAGCAGCTGGGATGAGCTGCTCATCCTTTCTCGCCAGTTCCACTGGTTTTGAATCATCTCACCAGGATGAACAAGACGCAAAAGATTACACCCAAAGTGGCGGATAATATATCAAAAGCCATGTCTTATTACCTTGACTCCGAAGAGCCCCCCCCTCCCAAGGCCCAAAGCTCCAGTTCAGGCCCGGTCAACCCTCCTGCCCCACCCCCATCCTCCGGCCCTGCAAAGGGAAATGCTACAGTGCCGAAAAAATCTCGCATTGTGAAGCCGAAAGCGCCCGGAAACACGTCGTCCGCCGCGGCTGCTGCAATGTCTATGCTTAACAGCACAGGGACAAAGAAGAGGCCAACAACGATGAGAACAACTGTGACAAAATCTAATCCACCCAAGGTCGCCTTGAAGCAGACGACGTCCACTAAAGAGCGATCAAAGTATAACGCCCCACCCACACCCGACAAATACGTCCCTCCGACTTTTTCAAGGAAGGGTGCCACCCCTCGAGCTTCCTCAGCAAGGTCCAAGTCTGCCACGACCGTGAGGCCGGGAGAGGAGGACTTTGTCGTTTCCCCGGATAAGACAACGGTCGCCGGCTCCCGCCTGTACGCGAGGGCCAAGCAGCAGCAACGCTCGATTGAGGAGAAGCAGAAGGCAAAGGTGCGTTGGCTAATCGTGTTTGAACCCTTCCCCCCTTCAATTTCCTCCAATGCGCCCCCCCCATCCGCGCGCTAAACCCCCCCTCCCCTCCCGCGCGTGCGCAGCCCTACAAGTGCACCTTTGCCCCTAACTTTGAAACGTCAAAAAAGAGCAGAGGCTCCACGGACAGGCAAGTGGGAGAGTTCACGACTGGCATGACAGAGTCCGCATCGGGCCAAGAGCGCTTCGACTGTCTATACCGTGACGCCCAGGCCAAGCTGGAGAGGAAAAAAGGGCTCCGTGCGAGGGAAGATAAGAATCCTTCTGGTTGCACCTTTTCCCCCGCCTTTGAGTCCAGCTCGAAGCATCGCTCCAGAGACCAGACGAAGGGAATCCAAAGAATGAAGAACCTCTACTCCGACGGGAAGAAGATCAAGACCAAGCTGGAGATGCGCAAGGCCGAAACTGCCCAGACCGAGGCCCCCAACTTCTCCCCTCAAATCACCAAGAGGGCAAAGAACATGGACAAGTACAGATCCAGCTCGACGAAGAGCTTCTCCGACCGCCTCTACCGCGACGAGAGGACGAAGTTCGACCATCTCGCCAACAAAAAGAAGGAGCTAGAGGTTGCAGGGTGCACATTCCAGCCCAAGATCACCAGGTCGCGCTCAGCTCCCAAGTCGCGACCAAGTTGGGCGGTGGACGATGACGGCAAAAAGGGGGTATCGGAAAGGCTCTACAAGTACAATTCGAAGATCGCAGCGAAGCGCGCCGTGCTTTTGGAGGAGAAGGAGCAGAAAATAGAAAGGGAGACCCCCTTCAAACCCAAGCTGGCAACGACCCACTACCACGAGGCTCGCGACCAGAGGGTAAGCGGAAGGAAGAAGTTTGACACGGAGAGACTAATGAACCAAGGAGGAATGCAGGAGAAGGCAGCGAGGAGGGAGGCGCTCCTTCGGGCTGAGGCCAAGCTATTGACATTTACCCCCAAGATTCCCAAGCGAAGGGCAACCTCCGCTCCAAAGTCTCGCCCGACGTGGATGAATGAGAACGAGGACACATCCAACGGGAACGAGGCGAGGAAGAGGACCACGGAGGTGTACGATAGGCTTTACGCCGACAGGCTTTACGCCGAGGAGGAGAGGGTGGTAGCCAAGGAGGAGCAGTTCATTAGGGACATGAGAGACTGCACCTTCTCCCCCTCGATTCCCCTCAAGAAACACGAGAAATCCAAAATATCCACCAGTACCCCGGTGTGGGAGAGGCTCTACGACGACAAGATGAGTATAGCACTCTTGAGGGAAGAGATCAAGGTGCAGAAGGAGCTTACAGGTTGCACTTTTCAGCCCACGGTGTCACAGTCTGCTGCGAGATCAGCAAAGATCAATAGAATGGCCGCGTGCCAGGGCTCCTCAGTAAACGATCCGGTACACGAACGACTTTCCAGGGTGGAGGATGCAAAGTACGATCTCTTGGAGATAGAGAAGGAGAGGGTCGAGGTGAGATATCGGGAGCGGGCGACAAGCGAAACGACAAGCGAAGCGATGAGAGAAAAAGCGGAGCCGCGTAGAGGTCATGTATACTGTGCCCATTATTCTCACCAAGTTCCTTTCAAATGGTTCATCCCCCCCCACCCCCCCCCTCCCCCACCTCAAGCTGAGCTCCTGCACTTTCCGTCCAACCATAAGATCCTACAATGACTCCGTCTTGAAGAAGTCCGGAATAGTGAAACTAAGGAGCAGCGCAGGAAATATTTACGAAAGGCTTCACGAGGAGGCGAAGATGAACAAGATTGTGCTGGAGAACAAAAAGAGGCAGTTTGAACAGCAGGCGATGGAGGAGTGCACCTTCATGCCAAAGGTGGGGATTGACATCGACGACGGGCTCGGGAGCGTTACCAGTGGAGGGAGCACGAGAATAGACAAGCTTGCAGAGCCCAAGGCCGTCTATGACAAGAGGTTCAATCTCGAGCACTCAAAGTTGCAGGAAAGCAAGAGGAGGCCAAGCGGGCTCGGCAAGACAATGGGCGGGAGTGGGACGGCAAACTTCAGGGAGAGAAAGCAACAGGAGAAGAACGAAAACGTCGTGGACAAAATTGTAACGGGCATGATTGTCGGAGGAGGGGAGCCTGGGGCGGGGACAGATTGGGGTGAGACTGACGATGATGTTGTCAACGACAACCCATTCACCTTCGAAGAGCTCAACGACGCCACACCAAAGACCGTGCAGACCAAGGTCCAGGGAGACGCAGAGGGGGGACAAAAAACTACGACGGAGAAGATGGAACGAAAGGTGACGACGGTGACGGTGGAGGAATTAAAACAACTGGCCAACCAGCAAGTTCCACAGACCCCAGTTACCCCCGTGCCCACGACGATCGATACTCCCAAGAAGGCGACGCCGATCGCGGATATCAGCGTAGACTCCAACATGACCCCTCCCGAAGAGAAGAAATCCAAGAAGGAGCTAGCTGACGAGTTTGAAGTGTGGCAGAAGGAGATGGAGAAGAAGCTCGGAAATGACGGCGAGTAAGAGTTAATTTACTTTCTGCATGAAAACATGGCGAAACTTGCTTCGCGCGCGCCACATTTCCTTTAGCGTTGCTCCGAATGAGCTACAAAAAGTGATTTTTTCCCCGGAAACTTTGATCCGGTCAACAGCCCAGCCCATATCCACCAAAACCCAAAATCGGGAATTTTGACCCGTCAAGGCAATCTTTTTGCGACCTTCTTTCTCTCAGTCACGACACCTGAACCAGCGCGAAGAAGCTTATTTGCCCCACAAAGTTATCAGTATGACTGATGTGCCAAACTCAGCCACTCCGGGGAGTGGCCATGGCCACAAGCCCCATGTCCAACAGTCTATGGAGACGTTCACGGAGGGCCTGAAAAGAGGAATCTTGGTCGTCGTGATTGGACTTGTCATTGGTGCAGTTGAGTTTG
>BRXZ01002408.1:3535-14368 GCA_030267625.1 Triparma retinervis
AACATTTTGAACCCACTAACGCCCACTTCGCTCATCGCAGATCCAGTGCCATCGGTGGAAACTCTGTTGGATTCGGTGGTTCCTCAAACAGCGTCGCGCGTCGCCACTCCTCCGCCAATATGGCCTCTTTCGACGCAGGAAAGTTGTCTGCGCTTTCCAGGATACACGAGGCGAACAAGTCCAACCTTCCGAGCGATTCCGACTCCGATTCCGATGACGACTCTGGGGTGGGAAGCAGAGGGAGCAAAAACGCCGGCAGCAGGGGCGTGAGCCCACGCACCACGCCCGGCAACCTAGGGGGGAGAGGGAACACCAGTTTGGACAAGCAGGTCAATCAGCTTAGGTCGGAGAAGGAAGCCCTCATCAGGGCGCACGCAACCGAGATCGCCGAGATCAAGGCGGGTTCGAGGAGGAGCGTGAAGGAGGCGAGCACCGCGAGCGAAGACATCGCTAGGCTCAAGGGGGAACTGGAGGACACGAGAAGCAAGCTGAGGACGCAGGAGGAGAAAAGGATCAGGTGAGGATCGGTAGCGATAGCTATAAGATATGATGCACCCCCAAATCTAAACACTAACGCAACCCCTTCCGTAGGCTTGAGGGCGAGTTGGCCGCGAAAGATTTGAAGTCAACAGAGGAGAGGACTCTCGCACAGGCCCAGTTCAACGAGTCGTCCGGCGAGAGCCGCCGCAAATATGACAATGAGGCCCGGGCGCTCGCGGAGAGTCACCAGAGGGCCATCGCGGAGCTCAAGAGGTCGCACATTGAGGAGATTGCTAGCGTGAGGCAAAGGGGAGCAGACGCTCAGCTCCTCGAGAGCCTCTCGACCCAGATCAAGCAGACCGCAGGGACGCTGAAGATCCTCGAGAACCAGATGATCACCAGCAAGATGGCGAGCGAGGCCGGGAGGGAGAGCCAGATGGAGGCCAGGGAGAGGCTGCTTGGGGAGATGGAGAAGAACGCGAAGGAGAGCATGGAGAGGAGCGAGAGCCAGGCCGCTAGACTGCAGGGTAGTGTCGGAAGCATCGAGGACGTCATGAGGGCGCTGAGGAACCAGAACATCGAAGAGCGGGAGAGGTGAGAACGATGAGGCAAAGAGCGACCGTATAACAAAATTCTTAACCACTAACACAACCCTTCGATCGTCACAGGCTCAAGGGCGAGCACAAGAGGTTGGAAAGTCTCCAGGAGAGCCTAATGACTGAGAGGAAGATGTTCCTCGAGGCCAACCAGGAGGAGAGGAGCAAGATCGCTGACAGGTGGGCGGCCTTTGAGGTCGAGAAGAGGAAGATGGAGGAGGACCTCTCCATCAGGAGGGAGGAGATCGACAGGGGCAGGGCCGCCCTGGAGAGGGAGAGGGCTGAGTTCTCGAGGCTGCAGGCCGAGGCGAGCAGGGCCGCCGAGGCCCAGGTCGAGGATATGGGCATGGAAGAGAAGAGGCTAGGCGAAGCAAGGCAGATGCTCATCAGGGACGTCAGCGTCTTTGAGCAGAGGCAGGAGGCAGCAAAGGCCGAGATAATGAACGCCGAACAGACAAGGCTGGACATCGACAAGGTGAGGGCAAAGCTCGACGAAGACTCCCTCAGGTTCCAGGACATGCAGGAGGAGCTACACAGGCTCGCGCAGCAGGTGCATGAGAAGGGAGCAGAGGCCGAGAGCAAGATGGGGGAGGCCGAGAGGATAAGGATGGAGGGCCTTGCAGCGCAAAAGCAGGCGCTCGCGGCGAAGCAGAGCCTCGACGTGGAGAAGCTCAGAATTGCGGAGGAGAGGAGAAAGGCCGACGACGAAAGGGTCGCCATCGCGCACGAGAAGATGGCGCTCCTCAGGGAGCAGACGAACAACAGACAGCTCAACATGAAACTGAACAGCGCGGTGAGCGTGAACAAGACGGAGGGCGGAAGGATGGCCTGGGCCACGGTGGGGGGGACGAGGGGGGGCGGGTTGGGCAGCTTCGGGGGGGGATCAGGAATCAACAACGATCCGAGGAACGTCGAGGGGTATAATAGGGAGTTCCTGGCAGGCCTCAGGAAGCAGGTCGACGAGCTGAGGGTCGGGGAGATGAGGGTCGGGGTGGAGGAGGTGAGCGAGTGGGCCCAGAAGGAGGATGATTTCATGAACCGGGTGAGGAGGATGGAGAATAGGGAGGGGAGGGAAGGGGGTTTGGAATAAAGGTGTGCGATGAGCTCTTTGCATATCAAAATTGGGGATGAAAGGGTTAGGAGTTACTCCGCATTTCACATATCCTTGTTGGCAAAGATCGACCAGTGAGGACCCTGCATCTCCATCATCGGCAACCCCTTCGCGTCATCCTCCGGGACTAGGTGCGGGAAATGCTCCTTGAGGACCAGCTGGAGCTTCTGGAAGAGCTTGGTGTTCCCCCCCGCGTTGAAGTGAAGTCCGTCCTCCAAGTCACCAAGATCCAGGGCTGGTACCCCGTCCTCGGAACTCCAAAGGTCGACAACGGGGAGATCGCGCGCGGTACCTATCGATCGGATGGCCGCAGCGTACTTTGAAACCCGAGCGTCCGAGCGGGTGGGCCACTTTGTGTGGTCACAGGGACCGGGGGTGATCAAGACAATTCTGCACGGGGGGGGGGCTCCTGACCTCTCAGCCGGCATCTCACCATTGATGGCATCGCCAAGCTTGTCAAGTATCCCGTTGATGTTTTTCTCGTACTCGTCGACTTCGACCCCCTGTCCAACCTTCCCCCCGGCACCAATATCCTCACTAGCATCGTTAGCCCCCAAGAAAAGAGTTACGAGGTACTTGTCTGCTCCTACACCCCTATGAGATAAGATATTCCCCGAGTCTCCGTAATCGTGCTTGATAAGGTCGTCGAAACCCTCCAATATCCACCTTGAATTGTAGCCCGAGAAACCTCGATTCACAACATCCCCAAAGCGGTTGTAGTAATCGGCAAGAGAGGCAACCCAGCCAGAATGGGCGGTACTGAATCCCTGCTGGGTTATGCTATCGCCGATGGCAAGCACGAGGGCTTTTGTCTTCGTCATGGGAGGAGGAGGAGTGTTTTTTTTGTGTTGTGTGAGGGAACTGATGACGGTAACATAGGAGGTAGGACTTATATCAAGATCATCCTCCAAGTCAGAGGCCGCGCCCGACTTCAGAGGTATGGCTATGGGAGCAGAAATTTGATCAATCATCGTTTGCAGAGGAACAGACGTTTTCTGTTTCCCCACAGTTTTTTTTGACGAAGAAGCAGAGGACGGCAGATAGGATGTTACAGGTTTAGCCGACTGGTAGGCGCTGCTCCAACCCGATCGTATGATTGGGGTGGGCACTGGCTTCATTTTAAAGAGAGGTTTCACTAAACCTAAAAATATAACATTCCTTCGAAATTCCATTATGCAAAATATTGTTATCTTATCTTATCCCGCAATCTTAGCCGCAATGTCAGCAGCAAATTTTTCTTCATCCTCGTCTCTAATGTGCTCTGTATCTGTAAGTTTTGTTTTCTTTGCCTCCCCCTGATCCACGTAACTAGCTGCCGACCCTTGTTCCCGGATCCAGTCGGGGTCGCCTAGGGTATTGTCGCCTAGTTCGCACTGGACTGACATTGTCTTCGTTTCCGGCGGTGTTTCGTCAGGTGCGCGTTTGAGGCGGGGCTTGTAAGGGCACTTGTGACCCTTCTTTGGGACACCGCAGCGGCCGCACTTGTAGTTTCCCCGCCCAAGATTGGACTTGACAGGTTTGGGTACAGGAGCAGCAGCGGGAACAGGAGCGGGAGCGGCAGCAAATTGAGCCGAATTTGTGGGATGGCTTGCTCCCCCTTTCGGAGGCGGGTTGATGGAGGATACGGGATCGGGGGATGGAGCGGATAGAGGGACGGACGACGAGAGGGGTCCTTGTTCGCCACCTTGGTTTGTCGCGGCGAAATCTTGCAACGAGTTTGAGGGGGATGTGGCCGTGAGACACATAATGGGGACGGCATTAAGAGAGTCAAACGAGTCTGACTTCATGAGCAGAGGATTAACGGGAGCTGGGAACTTTTTCTGAGCAACAACTTGTTGCACAGCTTCGGACGGCACTGTAGGGGAGGAGGTGGTGGAGGTCATTAGGAAGGGCGAGAATCCCCTTACCCTTGAGGATGTGTGTGTTTTCCTGCTCTGGGGGTGGTCTGGCGACGCCGCGTTGGTTATTTTAGCGACTGAAGCTACGGGGGAGGACTTAATAATCGCTTTATCTGTGATACGTGCGTTTTCTTCTCAAAGTTTTTTTAGCTTCAGAGACTGCAGAAAAACTGTCCAGAGCATTTGGTGGTTATTTTTCTTTTTGTTCGCCCCAAAATGGACGACGATGGCTGTTCACACCAGAGTTTGGCGAATAATGATGACATGGCGCTGCTGTGGGAATTTATCCTCGCGTGGCGAGCGTGCACAGAGAAATTGAAAGCAGTTAGGGCCGAAGCTTATGTTAAGATGGTGAGAATGAGGAGGCAGATCAACGCGAACATCAAGGAAGAGGGGCGCAAGCTGACTATTGCGGTTACGTTCCAGAAATGGCGTGAGTACGGAGGTGTCAGGAGGAGGGAGAGGGAGGAGGAGAGGAGACAGAGGAAGTTGGCGGCTGCCAGGTTGGCCCAGGCCAAGAGGAAGCCCACTGCGGGGATGTTGAAGAGAAGGGCAAGTGTACTGGCGTGGAGGAAGTCGAGCTTGACTGGAACTTCGGAGCGAAAAAGTAGCCTCCTTGTCTCTCAGATGAAGCTGACGGAATACAATGCCAAGATCACCAGAGAACTGGTCTCCATTTACGAAGAGAAGAACAAATACCAGGAGGCGAATATGGAAATTTCGGAGAAAATCGAGGAGCTGCGGCGGCGGCAGATGAAAGCCTTGGCGATAACGAGGCGGAAGGTGGAGGGATGGGGGGACGAGGGGAGGAGTTGGGCCACGAAGAACATTGAGAGGAGGACGGGGGAGGTGAGAGCGACAACGGTGGCGCTGCGAGACACAATATTCAGCACCGACATAAGACCAAGCACTGGGTGAAAGGGGAATGAATGTATACGTTTTTAAAAAGCGTTTTTCATCTTCAAACCTTTTGATCTAAATGTATCCCTTGCCTGATTGTATCCTCTGGAACATTTCCATCTGCTCCAACTTCCTCTCGTTATGGTGCGCATTTATTTGGGCGAGAATATCCACGTTCAAGGGTTGGGGTGCCTCGACTTCGTTGTTTTTTTCTTCCTGCGGGGGCAGTGTGGTTGTCTCCTGCGCTGCTGTTTCCTCTCCAACCTTGCGCTTTTTTGCCCCTCCCTCTTCCCCCTGTTCCCCCTCGATCCCGCTCTCTTCCCACTCTGCACCTCTTCCCCCCCCCTTGCCCCCCTTGCCCCCCTTTCCCCCTGTCAAGCTAACTTCAAGCGGGGAAAAGTTAAACTGCTGCAAGTTCTCTTGCGATATATCCAAGAGGGGATCAGTCGCGTCTTCGACGAACGACCACGCCAGCGTCTCCTCCATTGCCCACGAGGACATGAGTTGCTGGTCAAGGAGGTAGTTGCTGTTGCTATTATTTGTCGTGTTGCTGATGCTATTAGTTGTGTTGATGTTGCTGTTGAGGTTGCTGTTGCTGATGCCGCTGTTATTGATGTTGCTACTATTATTGTTATTGCTGTTGTCGTTGTCGTTGTCGTTGTCGTTGTCGTTGTTGTTGTTTTTGTTGACGATGCTGCTGCTGCTGCTGCTGCTGTTGTGGTTGTTGTGGTTGTTGTGGTTGTTGAAGTCGTTGAAGCTGTTTTTGGTCTGGCTGCTGCTGTTGCTGCTTATCATGTTGTTGTGCGCGGCTTGCCCAGCCATCGCAGGAGCTGCCATTGGAGGAACGGCAGGTGGAGGGTTCAACACCATAGGAGGAGCGGATATCGGGGGCATTCCCTTCCCTATCGCAAAATACTTTCCTCCCTTCCCTCCCTGCAGCTGCATGAGCTTCTCAGCCTCACGGCTCTGTTGCGCCGGCGGCACCCCAGCCTCCCCAAGCGCCACCCTTCCAGCCTGCATGATGTCCCTCAACCTTCCATGAATGTACCCCGGCGCTACTGTGTAGTAATCCCGAATGACACCGCTGATATCTCTCACCATGTTCCTCAGGGCTGCCTCGTGGGTGGTGGTCATGCCGTTGTTGTGCATATTCGACCCACCCGTGTAGAAAGGCGGGGGGTGAGGGTGGTACTGTTGCTGAGGTGGCGGCATGGGCGGCTGAACCGGCTCGTAGACCACGGGAGGTGGAGGCATCTGTCGAAGCAGGTTGTTACTGTTGTCAAGGTTGTGATTCGGAGCCGCAAAGTTATGCTGAGGCTGCGAGGGGAGCCCCTTATAGCCCATGCTGAAGGCTGCCTCGCCACCCTCGTCGTAATCGTAGTCGTAAATTGGACTTCTGTTGGAGTCCCTTGTGCTTCGCTTGTTCCTCTGCCTCTCACTCGCCGGGGACATTGTAGTCTCTTCCTCCAGCTCCTCATCCGCCGTCCCCGGCGAAGCCTTCTTCCTCTTCTTCTTCCCTTCCCCGTGGTGCGACTTTGTGTGCTGTTGCAGCGCAGACTTGTGGTGGAAGGCCATCCCGCAGCCTGGCTCCAGGCAAGCGTACGGCCTCTCCCCCGTATGAAGTCGCATGTGAATCTGCAAGCTGCTCTTCGCAGTAAAACTCTTCTCGCACTGCGTGCATTTGTGAGGCTTCTCGCTCGTGTTCCTCTTCCACCTGAGGTGCCCAACCTCATGGCTCCGAGTGTGCTTGGTCAAGTTGCCAGATTGTCTGAAAGCCTTACCGCATCCAGGCACGAGGCACTTGTAGGGGCGTTCTCCAGTATGAATCCGAATGTGCTGATTAAGATTTGACGACTGAAGGATTTGGGGGGGGGAGAAATATTGGGGTTAAGTGGCATTGGCCATTGGATGAAGACGCCTCTGGTAGAACACTTATCATTCCCTGGAAAGCACCCTCGACGACTCACCTTGGTGAAGGCCTTTCCGCAACCCTCGTACGGACACTTATGCTTCCTCTCAGGCGTCGACATGCCGCAGCTTCACTTCAAAACTGGAACAGCCTTTTGTCTTAGGCTTCTTCATTCCGGGCAGCAAGCTTTTATGAAAGTGATAATGTTGTTTGAGCCTCACTTTGGGGAGCTTTAGAAGATCAAATAACGTGAATTTTTGCTCCATGGGATTTATGCATGTAACTTGTAGCGGAGCGACAATAATAACAACACTCAACGCGCCCAGAAGTCGGATCTTTTGCAGCTAATTGTGACAATTTAACTGTTTCCTACCTTGATTGGGACGCTCCTATGCAATCTGTACAAAAATAAGTCGGAACGACCAACAGCGAAAAAAATCCACGTTTCGGATCCTACGAAGCCTTCATTTGGAGGATCAAACACCCCCACCCACATCGAAAAGAGGTTAGAGGGTGAACCAAAGGAAGAGAGAGGGCCTCTTAGGAACTCTGAGCACGCGCCCAAGAACGTCCCCACAAACAACACCCTCCCAAGACAACGGCCCGCTCACACCCACACCCTCCTCTCCGTAACCCCCCTCCTCCCCTTTATTCAATTCACATTTTCGACAACCCTCGACAAAGAAAGCCAACCAAGCTTGAAACCAAACTCATTCGGCCCCTCTTTTGAAATGTCGCACTCTCACTCCCCTTCTTCCCGGGTCCACGAGATTCTGCAACGCATGCAGGAAAACCTTGCCCATGTGGACTCACTGAAGACCTGTTGTGGAGTGCTGGCCATCCTCTCCAGGGACGAGGCGAACAAGCTCCTCATTGCCAGGGACGGCATCAGGCTGCTGACGAGCGTGATGAACACCCACATGTCGAACTCCGGCCTGCAAGAGGCCGCGTGCGATTTGATGTGGAGTTTGGCCTTCAACAACAATCTGGTGAAGGAGGTGATTGGTAGGCAGGGGGGCATCCCCGTAATCATCAAGGGGATGAGGATGCACGCCGGGAGCGCAGACCTCCTGAAGAGCAGCTGCGGCGCGCTGAGCAATATGTGCCAGAACACACACAACCAATCCTTAATAGCTGCCCACGGCGGCATTAGCTGCATCTTGGAGGCGCTCAGGAGGCACAAGTCAAACGCGATACTCCTGCCGTTCATATTCGACGCCCTCGCCTCTCTCATCGTAGGCAACGACAGGAATGCCAGAGAGGTTTCTGAGACTGGGGCCATTCCCCTGATCCTCGAGTCCATAAACGAGCACGGGGGAAAGGGCGAGCTCGTCAAGAGCGGCTGCCACGCTCTCGCTATATTGAGCGATTCCCAGGGCCAGGGGGCCAAAATATCCGCCGCCGACGGCGTCAAGGTTCTCCTTCCCACCCTCCGAGCCCATCCTAACCACTTGGACCTCCATCGTGTTGCCGCTGTTGTGCTTTTGCGCATGCTCCAGGAGAGCCCCGTTGCCAGGGAGATCGCCGAGAGGGGCGGGGTACCGCTGATGCTCTGCGTTCTTAAGGAACAGCAGCACGAGGTCGAGACGATTGCGGCTGCCTGCCACATCCTGTACTCCATCACGCACCCTGACGCCGTTGGCAACGCCAAGCATCCGGTCGACATCGAGAGTCAATTAATAATGCCCCCCTTGTACGACAACAACGGCAACATCATTGTGCAGGACAAGGACAAGGCAAAGGTTACCTTGGCGAGGAGCAGGTGAGCGATTAAGAGTTTGCGTGCGTTTTGTGGTTGCGAACGCGTTTGCGAACCCCCCCCCCCCCCCCCCCCCCCCCCCCCCCCCCCCTCCCCCCCCATCACCCACCAGGAGCACTATAAACAACTTGAGCGCCGTCATCACAGTCATTCAGAAGCACGGAGCTAGGAAGGACATTGTGAGGGCCTGCGTAAGGAGCATGGTAAACTTGAGCAGATTCAGGGCCCTTTTGGCATGGATCGACGCTTCGGAGTCGGTAGGACAGATTCTTGCCGCAGCTTCCATCCACTCTCAGGCGAGGGACATTACGGATTCCTGCGCGACCCTGCTAAAGAGCCTAGGAAGGAGAGTAAGGGGTCGGCCGGGCGCCAGGTTGAGCGTGGTTGGGGGAAAGTCGGCCGTCGCCAAGGCCGTCGCCGGGGTTCTGAGCTGCCTCAAAGCACGCCCCAACGACATGGACCTCGTGGCCGCGGTGTTTGCGACTCTCACCAACACCTTCCAATCTCTAGACAACCTCAAGGGCAAGGAGGCGGGGAAGGAGGAGACGGAAGACGGGGGATGGGAGAAGGACGCAGGGAGAGTTACCCTCGTCTGGGCCAGCATGCTGGTCAGGGAACTTCCCGCTTCGAAGAAGAGGGAGGAGGAGGAGGGGAGCGACCTCCTCGTTGGGTCAAAGATTTCTGCTCCGTCGTCCCCCACCTCTTCCTTCTGGAACCAGGATCGCGCAACTTCTGTCCTCCACATGGCTCGGTTTTTGCAGGTTCTCATCAAGGCAACGTCACGTCAGGGCAAGGGCGTCGTTCTGTTTCCTCCCCCTGGGAGCCCAGCAGGCAAGAAGCCAGTTCTTGACGTGGTCAGCGCCAAGGATGTTTGCACGAGTCTCTTCGAGTCGCTCCCTAAACCCGACTTGTCATCGAAGTTGTCGGACTCGTCAATAGGCGACGTCGGGCAAGACACCGGGGAGGCGATGTCGGGCCAGAATTTCATGAGGGCAGTCTACTCTGAACTTGAGAAGGTGCTCAACCTCCTCGTTCCTGCCACGCAGGAGGCGGAAATGTCAGAGGCGGCGGAGCAGGCGGCGAAGAACGTCGCGGTGAAGGTAACCCAGCCGCCTCCTCCCATCGTTACTCAGGTCAAGGGGAAAGCAATCGTGGACCACATGGCGGGAGAGGAATCCACGGTGGGACGAACTCAAGAAGGGGGGAGGACCCAAAAGGAGGCGAAGTCGGGGGCAAGCAGCATAATGGCCAGAGACAGCAGCAGCGCGAGTCTGAGGAAGTCCGGGAGCCCGAAGAAGTCGCGGAGCCCAAAGAGGAAGTCTGGGAAAAACGACAACCCCAAGTTCCTACAGTTTACGAGAAAATGCACCTGCAGCCACACGTCCGGGAACAAGACCTCGCAGTCGCACCTGGCTGGTCGCGACCTGCCCGTTCACCCGCTGCACGACCCGAGCGCCAAGATTAAGCAGCTGCACCAGTTCTCTCCGAACGAGCTTGAGATGATCCACACCGGCCGCTCCTGCTACGTGAACGAGGCGGAGTACGTGGGCAGCCAGCAGCTCCCCGAGAAGCCGCTCATCGTGTACAAGGGGGGCACCGCCGTGGGCTCCCAAATGCAGAGCCGCGAGATCATGAGGTTCCCCTACAACTTGCCGGAGAGCTATGAGCCAGAGTACTACCCTCACTCCCTCAGCTTCGACGCTTGCTTCGAGAGCGGAAATTTGTACCAGGCCATCCAGATCGGGCCTGCCGAATACGATCTATTTGTCCGGCCCGACCTCCACAGCGCCGTGGGGCACAACCAGTGGTTTTACTTTGCAGTCGCCAACACCCACACCAAGGCCCAGAAGAAGAGCAAGGAGGACAACCCAGACGCGAGCTGCTTGAGCAGGGTGAAGTTCAATGTCGTCAACATGCTCAAGAACGACTCGCTCTTCAACTACGGGATGAGGCCGGTAATGTACTCGAGCCAGGACTCAACGAGAGCAACACCGGTGGGTTGGGTTAGAACGGGGGTTCCGGGGACAATAGGGTACTACCAGAATAGGTGGATGAGGTAAGGGAGGGCAGGAGGATCGAGGGGGGGGGGAGGAGAAGCGAAGCGACGACTGCCTTTGAAAAATGCTTTCCGCCTTGGTATTTCTCGCCCCAAATGCCTTTCCGGATTCCAAAAATCCTAA
>BRXZ01002445.1:9881-20455 GCA_030267625.1 Triparma retinervis
TCGCACAATGTTCCCCCCCCCCCCCCCAGGATGTGAGTCCTCTCAAGGAGGACTTGATGGACGTGGAAGCTGTTGGAGCTGCTCCCTTTGTGGCCTCGTCGGGGAAGGTGCTGCAGTACCAGTCTGATTCCGACGCTGATGACGATGAGGTATCCTACAATCCTGAGGATATCGACACAAGTAACATTGCGGTGAAAAAACTCATTATATTCACTGAGAATTCTCTCATTACCATGGAAAAGGAAAAGGAGAGGTTGGAAAAGGAGGCTGCGGAATTCGAGGAGAACGAAGAGAAAGACGAAGGTGGGAATGCCCTCGTGATAAGTGGACCAAACTCCGTCGCTTCCAATTCCTCCCCTTTGAAGGATGATAAACTGTCAACTTCTGACTTGGGGAACCCGTGGACTGAGGTGGATGACGGTGCCGGAAATACGTACTATCACAATATTGCTACCGGAGAGGCTTCGTGGGACAAGCCTGAGGGGTTTGGTAATGATGCACTGGCAGGAGCAGCAAACTGGGTGGAGCAGAAGGATGATCAGGGGAACGTTTACTACCTCGACACCAAAACAGGGCAAACCTCCTGGACGAAGCCCAGTCGAGCCGACGCTTCGCCAGCGGCTTCTGCCTCTTCTTACTCGACCCCTGGGAAGGGGGGAGCTATTGAAATTGTGGAGGAGGAAGAGGAGGAGGAGGTAAGGAGAATGGGAACGGATGCGAACGAGTGCGAACGAATGCGAACGAATGTGGTCCCAATGTGACGCTTATTGACACGCACCCGACCTCACACCTCGCCCAGCTTGAGCTTTTGGACGGAAACGAGGCTGATGAATGGCCCGTCGTAGACGAACTCGTGGGAACTGTCGGGGGTGATTACGCCAAAAGGATTGGCATGAGCACCGATGATTACGCACAGCTCACAGGTGTCAAGCTCGACTTTGAAAAGGTTGATAATCTTGGGCTCTTTGCTTCGGCGGCTAAAGGCCTCGAGGAGGTCACCCTTGAGGTCGTTTATGCGGAGCTCGACAAGATCATGTCGAGTTCTTTCCACGAGATCAACAAAACCTTCAGGGAAATTGACGACAACGGAGACGGCACCCTACAGCCAGAGGAGTTCAGAAAGGCGCTCTTGTCCCACGGAATGAAACTCACAGATGAAAAGTTCAAGACGCTGTGGAAGGAATTCGACGTTGATGGAGACGGAAGTATCACGTACAAGGAGTTCGTGAACAAATATGTCAGTAAGAAGGACAGAGAGGTACCCAACTTCCACGCCTGGAGCATTTATCCCTGGAAGATGGTTGATGCTGGGACATTTATCTACTATCAGAATGAAATAACCGGACGGACACAGCGGGAGATGCCCAAGCCTGCTTTCGAGAAGAAGATTGAAGCGCTCAGCATGCTCACGCCTCGGGACGAGGATAATCCTGATGAGTTCATGTGGAGAGAAGGACCTGAGGAGGAAAGGAGGAGAAGGAGATTTGAGAGACAAGAGAAGAGGAAGGGGGAGGAAGAGCAGAGGAGGAGAAGGTAAGTTTATACAGGCGCGAGCACGACATAAAGAACGTCGGCCAGTGCCTAACCCAAGTTTTCGTCGTCGTCGTCATTGTCGCAGGGAGGAGCCAACCGAGTTCGAACAGGTCGAAGATGTCGTCGAGGACCTGGTTCACACTGTGGAGTACGAGCTCACTGAAGAAAAGATTATTGCGGAGTACGATAGTGAGGTCCTGAAGAGGTCCGTTTGGCATCCGGCAACCATCTCCTTCTTCATGAAGGATCTACCCCAGGGCGGGCAGGGGAATCGTGACCTGCACGTAGAAGCTCGCAAGCTCGTGACGGACATGGCTTTCTTAGAGAGCAAAGTCACCATGGGGGGGGAGGTTGTGAACTGGCACCCATTGGCTAAGAAGCCCTACAAAACTAAGGGGCAGAGCCTCTGGGCCAAAATGACCAACGCAGAGGGGGCAACAAAGGCATTTGGAAACCTTGCAAAGAGAATGACGAGGACAAGTGAGAAAAGCGGAAGCGGGCAGGGATTTAGTTTGTCTGCCATAGGCAAGGCAGCGCTGGGCGAAATCCAAAAGGAGGAGGAGGAGAGAAAGAAGGAACTTGAAGAGGCCATCATTGGCATGACCACAGCCGATGACGACAATGCCAAGGAAGAAACTGGGGTCAAGCCGCAGCCGGCTGCTATGAAGCTAGTGAGTGCACTGAAGAGCAGCATCAGGGGTAGCATGACTGGCCTTCCTTCAACTTCTAAGTCGGGTGCGGCGAAAGATGGCGATAAGGAAGCGGTAAAAACTCCGGGACAGAAGAAGAAAACGATGTTCAAAATGCCCAAGATTCCTTGGTCAGGAAAGAAAAAGGATGAGAAAAAGACAGAAGTGAAAATAGAAACCCCGGATGAGGTTCGAGAAAGGGAGAGGAGTGAGCGAAGGTCTAGGAGGACTAGGGGGAGCAGAGGAAGCAGAAACAGCAGAGACAGCAAAGATAGCGTAGACACCAACGCAGAAGACAAGGGAGAGGAAGAGAAGAAGGAGTCGGCCGAGAAAAAAATGGACAGCGACGATGAAGCCGAGAAGAAGAAAAAGAAGGAAAGGGGAGGGATACTTTCCAAGATAAAGAACCCGTTCAAAAGGGTAAAAACTCCCGAAGAAATCGAAGAGGAGGAGAGGAAGGCTAAAGCCCTGGTTTATGGTGAGGATCATAAGGATGCTAATGAGATTGTGAGGAAGGCCAAGGAGGAAAAGGCAAGGCAGGAGCGGCCATGGGAGCACGCCCGAGAAAACCCAGTTGAAGTCGCGCGAGTTCACTTCACCATTGCATCGCACGCGCCGAAGCTAATATCCGAGCGGACCGTGAAGGAAAAGCAAGAAGATGGCACCTCGACCTCTCGCATCGTTATTGATGGAGAGAAGAGAAAGAAGTGGGAAAGGAAGCTAGTCAAGGAGTTGGCATTCATAGCTGGAGTTCCAATCAAACACGTGACTATCGACGAAGTGACCAACAGGGACACCGATCAGGGCTATTTCCAAGGGAAAACTTGGATCATCGGCACCGAGGGGGAGTTCAAGTCAGTTCAAGAAAAATACATCGAGGTCGAAGAGAAAAAGCAAGAGGAAAGGGAGAGAGCTAGGTCCTCGAGCTTTGCCAATGAGCTCAAGAAGAGGGCTGAGAATATGAATTTCCCCTCACTTGTTGTGAGCCCGAAGAATATGAAAGGGAGCAACGACAAGGGATCAGCGGAGGCTGCACCGCACTCCGATTCCCCAACTCTTGAACTCAAACTCCCTGACATCACGAAGAAAGCACCGTCTGGGGCTGATGCCTCGGGTACCAAGACAGAGAAAGAGGGGGAAAAGCAAGCTGCTCCACATTCCAAAAAACGCGACTTCATCAAGGCCATGGGAAAACACAACACACAAGGGCTTGGGTCGCGATGGGGGGCGGATGACACTGATGGTAGCGAGGTCAAGAAGAAGAGAAAGGCCTCTAACGCTCAAGGAGTTATGGATGCTCGGCTGGAAGAACTCATGAAGAATACGGAGAGGACAGTAAAAAAGAAAAGGGAGAAGGCAATGGTCGAATATGATAAGAGCGACGCCTACGACGACAAGAGGAAGGAGGACAAGAAGAAGAAGAAGACTTCTACAGATGCGAAGGAGTTGAAGGACAAACTCGTCGCGCGGTGTTTGCCAAGTCTTGCGGATGAAGAAGGAGGCTCCCTGCTCTCTGCTCTCAAATTCAAAGGGAGCGACCACGCACGCTGCAATATAGTTGTTACTTTTACATCTAGTCTCTATGTGAAGGCACTCTCGTCCGCTGTAAGGGTGACCAAGGCAACAACGGAAGGAATCGGTCTACCCCCCAATAGCCTCATGAGCACTTGCGTAAAGTGCAAGCCAGATGCCTTCGGGGAGAGGAAGTTCTTCGACGAATGGGAACACTACTGGGTGAATTTCATCTCCCCCGTATTCTTTGGATACTCAACGAGGAAGCGCTTCAAAGAAAGAACGAAGCACAAGGTTCACCTTGGGGCGCCCAAGGTGAAGGTCGAGAAAACCAGGAGAATGATTTTGGAGGCAGATTTTGATAGGGCGTGCGCTGAGTATAAGAAAAGGTGAGAAAGTGGGCGGATAAGTTGTCTCAAGCATTTCTTGTTCACGCTCGTTATCTTACTCCTTTTTTGGGTCCCCCCATCCCCCCCCTCCCCCCCAGGTTCGCCCGCGGAGAAGTTTCTGAAGAGTACTGGACTCCTGAGCAACTTCAAGCTCATACCTCCAAGGAACGTGCTGAGTTCAAGCTCGAGTTGCACATCAAACACCTCAAGAGAATCGAGAGGAAGGAAGCGTTGGAGCAGTCTCCGGAACCGTGGATGAGGCCGAAAGCGAAACCTAGGCCCTTCACCAAGAATCAAGTAGAAAAGTGGGAAAAGAAATTCAACAAAAAGCAGGTTAAAAAGAGGAGGAAAGAGCGGGAGAAGAAGAAGGAATTGCACGAAAAGAACAGGAAGGATATGCTCACTCGGGTCTGGAACCGTAAAGTCCAGCAGTGGCTGAGGGACAAGCTAATTAGCTTCAATGCCAACAAAAATGAGGTGGGGCAAAGGATGGCCAGAATTGTGAAAGAGGAGGAGGATGCACACTTAAAGTTCGTACAGGAAGAGAGCGACGGAGACAAGATCGATGCTGCCAACAAGGAATTGAGTCGAAAGCAGCAGAAGGCCAAGGACGAACAGCAGGAGGTTATCAAATTGTTCAGGGAGCTAGCTGGGTTCGAGAGGGTGGTGAAGAAGCGAGACGTTCTTTCAAGGCTTGGCGAAAGCAAGAAGCTGAAGGAGCGCGCAAAGAAGCTGAATTCCCTGAAGCCTCTAGTCACGTCCCCCGAGTTTATCAATGCGTTTATGGTGTCTCCGGCGTCATTCAGCGGATTCGTCGACTTGGAGGAATTCAAGATATTTTGTTCCAGCGTGTACACTGTCGGAAATCTTTACCTCGACGCCAAGAGGCTCCTTAAGGAGGAGAAGGAGGAAGAGGAAAAGAAGGAGGAAGAAAAGGTGAACAGAAGGGAGGAGCTTAGGAAGCTCCGAGCTCAGCAGGCGGCCAAGCGTGCCAAGGATGTAGCGGCAAAGAAGGAGTTCGAGGCAGGAAAAATCAAGGGAGTTTTCTTCAGAGCCGATCAGAAACGTGTTCGAGATGAGTCGGGAGAAGTTTGGAAGAAGTTCCATCATAGGTGCATCATCAAACTTCCCGGGTCTTCTGTCTCGTACGACTGTGAGACTCGCCGTAAGAAGTGGGAGTATGATATGAAGAAAATGATGGAGACGGAATCCAGTTGGCGAAGCGATTGGGCTGATTATCACGATTTGCAGAAGGAGACGAAGAAGAAGATGTTCGTTGCTATGACGGAGCGCAGAATCGAGGAAGGTAACCGTCGCCTCACAAAGCTGCAGAAGCAGACCGTCCAGCTTGCTTTGAGTGATATGGTGATCACTGTCGAGAGAAGGGCATGGGTTGAGAACGAGGTTGCAAGTGTTCTCTATGGGGTCGCTGAGAGAGTAAGCGTGGCGGAGGGGGCGAGGATGCAAGAGCTGGGGGATGTCTTTGGCTGGCACGAGGAGGAGGGGGGGGGGCACCACCAAAAGGTGAAGAAAATTTCCAAGAAAAGGGCTAAGGAGATGTACTTGGAACTTCACGACGGTGGGGAGAGAAACGACTTCGGCACCTTCTGGAGTTGCGTCAGTCACCTAGAGAAACTTACGGCTCGCTCGCTTGCTGAGTTCCTTTACAAGTTTCGTGAGTCTGGCGACCTCGACCTCCAGCGGGGCACTCACGAGCTCGAGATGCATGAGGATCTTCCACAAGGCTGGAGGATGGTCTCCGATGAGGAGGAGCAAGTCTGGTATGAGAACGACATCACAGGGGTGAGCCAGTGGGAGCGTCCCTCGATGAGGGGGAAAATAGATGGTTCTGGTACTGGGGAGGAGGAGGGAGGCGACGAGGAGGAAGAGATTTCCCTCACCTTTGCCCTCGACAAACTCTCCAAGGTTTCCATCGCTCCATCAACTGGCAACAACCTTGGCAAGTTCTACGAGTCAACCACGAAGGAGAAAGTAAGAGAGGAGAAGATGCGAGCACTGTCCATGGGACCGTCGGGTGCCGGTGCCGGTGCCGCTGCCGCTGCTGGAGCCGAAAAGCTAAGGCATCGTCCTTCCCTCAAGGAAGCCGGGAAGTCAATGACAATGAAGGAGCAACTTCTACATGCTCGAGAGCTCGTCAGAAAGGAGACTGATGCTGCAACGATGGAGGGCGGTAATGCAGACAAGAACGAGGGGAACGCGGGATACGGTCGG
This sequence comes from Triparma retinervis, assembly GCA_030267625.1. Lineage (NCBI taxonomy): Eukaryota > Bolidophyceae > Parmales > Triparmaceae > Triparma > Triparma retinervis. The sequence continues at coordinate 16,237 of BRXZ01002445.1, forward strand.
TTGATTGGAGACCCCGTTGGGTCGAAAGTTAGCATCGAAGTGTTTGACATGGACACTTTCGGGAAGGGCGACTTCCTCGGAGTCGTCGTGGTGCCCTTCGAAAAGCTTTGCAATCCCCCTGGCGACGGCAGTGTCTTTGAGCTTGACTTGACGAGGGCCCCCGCGGGGAGCGTCAACGACAGTCTAAGCGTGGAAAAGGTGAAGGGGGTTGTCGGAGTGGCGTTGCAAGCGCTCAGGCTGAACGAAGATACGGACAAGATTGAGGAGTGGACTCTCAGGATCATGTACGCTAAGGACATTGCGAAGGCGGACATGTTCGGTAAGTCTGACCCGATTTGTTTTGTCAAGTGGGGGGAGGTGGACATTGGGAAGACGAGGTGCATCAAGAACACCCTGGATCCCGTTTGGGACGGGGGGGAAGAGGAGACCTTCACAGTCCCTACTGAAGAGGCTAGGAAAAAGGACGAGGCGGCGACATCAATGCTTAAGAAAACGATGCAAAAGACCAAAGCCCTCGGGGACGCTCTTTCGTCGAGAAAGAAACTTTTCGGCTCCATGCTGAAGAAGGGTATAATGAACGTGAAGATGTTTGCCGGCGTTGCCAAGGACGCCAAGTTGAAGGTCGAGGAGGAAGTTGAGAGCAGGTTGAAATTCTGGGACGAGGAGACGACGAGGGAAGAGATGGAAAGGAGGTATATGGCCAGGGAAGAGGTTAGGCAGCAGAAGTTGGGGGAGGTTCGGAGGAGAGCGAAGGAGAGGAACGCGAGGGACGAGCAAGAGAGTGGACACAGGAGCTACTTGGACATCGTCAACAAGTGCAGGAGCCAGAGGAGCGGCCTGTTGAGGTACAAGTGGCATAGGACGCTGAAGATGAACTCGCAACACGAGATGCTCACGCAGGTCCAGGATCCGAGTAGCGGTAACTACTACGTCGTTAAGATGCTACCGTGCGAGTACGACGAGGATTGCGAGAGGACCATAGCGGAGGCTGAGCTGATTGAGGACGTCAGTCACCCCGGAGTCGTTAGGGTGAAGAGCGTGCAGCGCCACTTGATCCAGAAGTTCACCGACATGGGCAGTGCTACTGAGAGGTGGCACCTGGCTATATTCGCTAGCGAATGGTGCGGGGGGGGCAAATTGATTGACTATCTGAGAAGGGTCGATTACCTCAAGATTCCTGGGAGGCAGATGCAAATGTGGTGTCAGCAGGCGTGTGCCGGGCTCAAGGCCATCCATGAACTTGGGATTTGCCACAGGAATCTAAATCCGGGAAATGTGTACCTTGACTCTTCCGGGAAGGTCAAGATCGGGGGATTTGCGACCTTCAAATTTCCCCGTGGACCAGGTTGCGGGTTCTCACACGGACGGACCGACGTCGGGACCCCAGCAATCATAGCGCCGGAGGTCGAAGACGGCTACGAAGTGACGACCAAGGCGGACATGTGGGCCTTCGGGTGCTGCATGTATTACTGGTGCACGGGAACGCTGCCCGACCTGAGAATCACCGGGGTGGAGAAGGCACTGAGGAACGTGTCGCTGCACTTTGGCGAGAGGATCAGGGGGGCCATCAGAATGTGCCTGCAGGTCCATCCCGACGTGAGGAACAATGCCGAGGAGGTGTGGATGTATTTGAGCGTGGTCGATGCCATGCAGAAGAAGAAGAAGAGAGCCATGGGGAGGTTGAGGGGGATGGTCGGAGCGAAGCAGGGAATCGACCACGGGAAGAAGGGCAAGCTACTGGGCGTGGTAGATATGGCACAACAGAACAAGCTCAAGTTGAAATTGTTGGTGGACAAGGCTAAGGCGGGGGGGGGGGGGGGGGGGGGGGGGGGGGGGGGGGGGGGGGGGGGGGGGGGGGACTGATTGGATTGGATGGGTGTGGTGTGGTGTGGTGTGGTGTTGGTTGTTAAAAAAGGAGACGTGTTGTTGATATGATAAAATGGTTGTGGGGTTGTGGTGTTTACTTTCACTCCCATTTGTCACTTGGCGTTTTGGCATTCGGTGCACGGCTCGAGTGGAATCTTGTTCCTCTCCGGCTTCCCAAGATCAACCTCTATAGGGCTGCGACAAGCCAAGGGAGCGAAGCGAGCAACGAACGAAGGGGGGTCCGTAAGTGGCTAACGATTGTTGCGTTGTGGATCAATTTTCGCCCATTCTCACCTTTCCACTTTTACCAACTGGGATGTGGACGAGGATGACAAGTTGGTCTTCTTATTGTTCTTCTTCTTCTTTTTCTTGGGTTTCCTGAGGGCCTCAAGGTCCACCTCGTCCCCACTCATGTAAATGGCCCCAAACTTGTGTCTATGAATGGTGTAGCACGCGCTGCGACGAGCGAGCGGGGAGGAGCGAGGTGACGGCCGAAGGGGTTGCGTTAGTGGATAAGTAAACGTGCCTTCTACGCCCTTCTGCAAACGTGCCTTCTAAGCCCCTCCACCGTAACATCGTCGTCGCGGTGCTTTCTTGTTTTGTTTTTCTCACCTCTTTCTCAGCAGCGTAGGGTCAGATCCGAGGAACCTCTGTGATGGCGAAGCGGAGCGGAGCGAAGAAGTTGTAGAAAGGGTTTTGTCAGTGGATGGGTTAGGGAATGGGTGGGTAAGTGGATGACAGATTCTTCATGCTCACCTCAAGAAGAACCTCGTCGGCACCCCGAGGGACCTTGCTACACTCAAAGAGCGAGGTGGTCACGAAATCGCGGAAAGCGGATGCATCTTGTGGCCCTGACCCAGCAGCACCTGACGACGACTTTATCACTTTGCTCACGCGACGCCTCGCCGCTACCCCCGCCTGGTCGCCCCTCCACAAGAGCAGCCCGGCATCCAGGTGGACGTGAATTGGCTCCTTTCCTTCTCCCACTGGAAGAGAACCCCAGGGAAGGAGACCCGCCCCCCCCCCGCCGACCCCAGTCGCGCACTCCTTGGCATCCCCGGATGCTTCCCACACCGTCATCCCCAATGGCTTGTGTTCCCTTTCGCAAAGCTCGAGGATGCGCGTGATCTCTTGATCCTGGATCTGCAGCGAGCGAGAGCGGCGAGCGAAGTGAGCCGCAGAAGGTTTGCGTAGATATGTTTCGTTGGATAGGATGCCTTCTGCGCCCCTCCGCCTCGACAAGGATGTCGCGGCGCTGTCTCTATGTTTGTCCATCCTCACCTCCGAGTCGTCATGGACATCGAGAACCACTGCAACCTCCCCGGGCTCAGAGTGAAGCCAGAGGCTCTCCAACCGAAGTGAAGCCAACACAAAAGCGGCAGACGGTCCACGGCCAGGGTGAGGGGTCAGCGTGTAGAGCACGATCCTCACACGGGAATTGCCGTCCAAATCGCATCCTTCAGCTATGGCAGCGGAAACTACTGAAGCTATGGAGGTCTCGACGTGGAGGATGAAGCGAGACTTCGGCCAGTGCTTGGACTTGTGCCGTATGAGGAACACGGCTGCGGCAAGGTAGCGGCCTAGACGAGAGGTGTCAAAGAGGGCGCAGCTGAAGAGAATGCGAGTTGACAGCCGGCGGGATTTCACCTGCGCCCGGGGAGTGGGGGGGGGGGTTAGTGGGCGAGAAGGCACAACCTATAGCGCAACAAATTGCAATAGAACCTACCTTGTCCCTGGCGGTGCGACCCTGCGGCGAGAGGGGAACGAGCTCCCCAATTGGGTGTGCCTCATCCACATCTTGCACCCCGAGACGCTGCGACGAATGAAGCGAGTGAGGCGAGCATCGAGCGAGGCGAGCCGCGGAGAGAGCTACATTAGTGTGCAGGAGCTACAATGTCGAAAAATCAGCCTTTGGACTAAAATTGAACTTTTCCGAAATGGGCTCGAATGCTAAACTGTACGTAAGTTGGTCATGACGGAATTGCGCAACATTGTCATGACGGAATTGCGTAAGTTGGTCATGACGGAATTACGCAACATGATCATGACGGAATTACCCAACATGATCATGACGGAATTACGCAACATGGGGGTAAATCTTTATCTTTGCGATGCTTTTCCAATTCCTGTCCTCTCACCTGGCGTTGCAGGTGCTGCCTACCCTCCCCACACTCGTGAATCAGCGTAATTCTCGAAGTCGCCTATCGAAATGATGAGTGAAGCGAATCGCGAATGGAAGTGGGATGATGGGTAAAGATTATATTGAACGAGGAGCGAAACGAGGAGCGAAGCGGAGAGTTGATGACACACCAGTGCTAGCGAGGACGAACACATGAGAACGCACGAGAAAGCA
>BRXZ01002447.1:1246-14001 GCA_030267625.1 Triparma retinervis
CCCCCCCTTCCCCCCCTCCCCACACACAGTACCTCTCTCCCCATATAGCCCGCTCCTCCGCGCCCGTCGACCCTACCTTTTCCCCCATCTACACGACGATCTCCGCCTACCTTAAGTGCCGCTCGCTTTCTGAGACGACCCTAGTGGACGGGAACAACCACAAGCCCCGCTACACCCTCAGGACGCTCTGCAGGGGCCTCGCGGCGTCGGTTTCATTAATGACAGTGAACAGACTCCCGCTTTATAGATCGGTTTTCGAGGGATTTCAGCTTGCGTTCAACACACAGGTGAGAAAACAAGCAAGACAAGAACCAAAACAACACCTCCCTGTTCTGACACTTGCCCCTCCCCCCCCCCGCCCCCGCCTCCCCGCCAGCTGGACCCACCCTCCCAGACCCTCCTTCATAAAACCCTGACGTCCATCCTCCTCCCGAACCCTCTCACGAAGAAGGAGCTCGACCAGCCCGGGCAGCAGCCCAAGTTCTCTCCCGAGCCCCCGAACCCTCCAGTCCTCCTTAAACCCTTCTGGTTGACATCCGGCCCCAACACGCCAGTCGACTGGGCCTCCCTTGACTCCACCACCAACACGTCCAAGTTCGTCCTCACCAAGACCGCCACGAAGCACCTCCGCTCCCTTTCCCGTTGCATCGCCTCAACCCCCTACCCCCTCCTAATCGAGGGACCGACGTCAGCAGGAAAGACGACCCTAGTCTCCTACCTCGCAGCCCGCACTGGGCATAGATGCGTGAGAATCAACAACCACGAGCACACTGACGTGCAGGAGTATACGGGATCATACATTGCCAACTCAGACGGGAAGGTGAGAATTATCGGCAAAGTGGGGAAGCAGAGGAGCGGGCTCACGAATTCAACAGCTAACGCAACACCTTCGCGCTCATCATCGCCCCCCTTCCGCAGCTCGTGTTCCAGGAGGGGATACTGGTGACGGCGCTCAGGAACGGCTACTGGATCATACTCGACGAGCTGAACCTCGCGCCCTCCGAGGTGCTCGAGGCGCTCAATAGGCTCCTCGACGACAACAGGGAGCTCTACATATCTGAGACGCAGGAGACTGTGAAGCCGCACCCACACTTCAGGCTCTTTGCCACACAGAACCCAGCGGGGGCGTACGGGGGAAGGAAGGCGCTGTCGAGGGCCTTTAGGAACAGATTTGTTGAGATTCACATGGGCGATATACCGAATGACGAGGTAAGGAGAATGCCTACGTGTCGCCGAGAAATATCACCTCCCCAATCACCCCCCCCTAACCCCCACCCCAACCACCATCACACAGCTGACCACCATTCTCGAGCTCCGTTGCGGCTGCGCACCCTCTCATTCCAAGCTGCTTGTAAAGATCCTCAACCAGCTCCAGACTCGCCGTTCCTCCACCAATCTATTCCAGGGCAAGAACGGTCTCATCACACCCCGCGACCTGCTTCGCTGGGCTGAGAGGCAACCAGCTAGTAAGGAGGATCTAGCGTTTGAGGGATACTGCCTTCTCGCCGAGCGCCTCAGGGACGAGGAGGAGAAGGAGATTATACGATCGACGATCGAGGAGGTGAGTTGTGTGTGCCAGAAAACTTCGAAATGCCACGCCAGACATTCCCAAGCCGACCCCCCCCTCCCCCCCTTCGCCCTTCCCCTCAGGTAATTAAGGTCAAGATAGACCCTCCCAACCTTTACTATTCTCCTACCGCCCCCGGTCGCTCCCAGCTGGCCAAGATAATCTCTTCCTCGCAAAACTCCCTCGCCTCGGCTGGTCTTACTCCTTCCCAGATCGCGCCCACGTCAACCCTCCTCCGCCTGCTCCTCCTGGTTGGGCGCTGTATCTCGCAAAAGGAGCCGGTGCTCCTGGTCGGTGAGACGGGCTGCGGAAAGACCACCGTGTGTCAGCTCTACTCCATCCTTTACCAGAGACACCTTCACGTAGTTAATTGCCACGCCAACAGCGAGACGAGTGACCTCCTCGGTGGTCTTCGCCCTCTTCGTGGTCGTGACGCCAAGGTGTTCTCCATGGTGGATTCTGTCAGGGAACTTCTTACCCTGGCCTCGCCATGGGTGCCCTCCTCCAACCTCACTGTCCCCCCCGTTCTCCTGGAGGACCGAGACGAGGAGTCCAAGGAAGGAGAGGCCAAGTCAACGACTCTAGACGGTTTTGATCGTAACCAGCTTAACTCCATTGAAACCTCCGTTATTGCTTTTGCCCGCTCCCTCCACTCCCATCTCAAGTCTCTCTACGACGAGGAGACCCCTCAGGCGTCTGCTGCTGCGGACGAGAAGAAGCGGAAACGCCGTCCTACCGACCCGCCTCCACCAATCGATTCAACTACCGCCACTACCATCAACGAGGCGATGATGCAAATAGAAAAAAAATATAACCTAGCGAATGCCCTCTTTGAGTGGCTAGATGGTCCTCTCGTTACTGCCATGCGAGCTGGGCACCTCATACTTCTCGATGAAATGTCCCTCGCCGAGGACGCCGTCCTCGAGCGCCTTAACTCCGTCCTTGAGCCCGGAAGGACATTAACCTTGGCGGAGAAGGGATCCTCTGCTGAGGACGATGAGATTGACGAGGTGAGAATAGACCTACAACTGAATTAACGCCTCTGGTCATCCTAACCCAATTTCTTCCAATTACGCTCATCGGTCATCTATTCGCGCAGATACACGGACACGAGGATTTCAGAATTTTTGCCACCATGAACCCTGGGGGGGACTTCGGAAAGCGCGAGCTCTCCCCTGCACTCCGGTCCCGCTTCACCGAAATTTGGGTGCCTCAGATTTCTGACAGACAGGACTTCGAGCTCGTTCTCAATTTGGTACTCGGGCCCGATTTGGCAGCAACCCTTACCGATCCGATGCTGAATTACGTTGATTGGTTCAATGCTGAGATTTGCGGCGACAAGGTGGGTATAGTGCCGGCAGTATGTAAATCACCCTGGAATTCCCATCTAACCCCCACCTCGCTTGTCGCAGAACTCTGTCTTTATCGACTTCAACCTGTCGCTCCGCGATGTCTTGGGCTGGGCTCGTTTTATCGTCGAGTGTTCGACGCCTTCCGCCTCGCTTGCAAAGACTTACCAGCTCTTTCTGCACGGCGCTGCTCTGATGCACTTGGACGGTCTTGGTTTGGGCACTGGTCTCAACTCGGATGATGCGCAGGGTGAGAATGTCACGTGGCAAAGTTTGACCCCAAATTCCAACCAAACACTAACGCGACACTCTTCCGCATGTCTCGCTTCGCATTTCCCACCACAGCTGCAAAATCCAAGGCCTACGAATTCCTTTCCTCCCTCGTGCCTGAGTCACATTTAACAGAAGCCTCCGTCGGCTTCACATCCACCCCTGACCCCTCCTCTTCGTACGTTTCCACCCCTTCTACCTTTGGCGTTTTGCCCTTCACTATCCCTACCGGTTACCACCCGATTCCTCCAGACCTCGGCTTCAGTATGACTGCGCCGACGACGAACCTGAACCTCAGTCGAGTAGTCAGGGCGATGCAGTTGTCAAAACCAGTGCTTCTTGAGGGCTCCCCTGGAGTTGGAAAGACTTCCCTCATTCAAGCCCTCGCCGCAGCGTCCGGACACAAACTCGTCCGCATCAACCTCTCTGAGCAGACGGACATTGGGGATCTCATGGGAAGCGACCTTCCAGTCCCCTCGGATTCCTCCTCCTCGGAGCCCAAGTTCTCGTGGTGCGACGGCATTTTCCTCAAGGCCCTCAAGGCAGGGGACTGGGTCTTGCTCGACGAGCTCAACCTCGCCTCTCAGACTGTCCTCGAGGGTCTCAACTCCACCCTTGACCACAGGGCCCAGGTCTACATCCCGGAGCTATCCAAAACTTTCGATTGCCCTCCGACCTTTCGCGTGTTTGCCGCCCAGAACCCTCTCTCACAGGGTGGAGGGCGCAAGGGTCTCCCGAAGTCCTTCCTCAACCGCTTCACTAAGGTGTTTGTCGAGGCCCTTACGCCTGCCGACTTGCACTCGATCGTTTCGGCAAAATTTCCAACCATTGAGCCGACAACAGTCACCCAGATGATTGACTTCAACAACCAGGTCCAGACAGACATCGTCATGGACCAGGCCTACGGACAGCTGGGGTCCCCATGGGAGTTCAACCTTCGCGACGTCTTCCGATGGTGCCACCTTGCTGTCTCAGAGGGCAACGAACACAACGTAGCTCTCTATGTCGACGCAATTTACCTCCAGAGGATGAGGAGCGAGTCCGACCGAACCGCTCTTCTCTCTACCTTCCACGGCATCTTCCCTCCCAATCCTTCCTCACCCTACCCCTATGATCCTTTCCCCGACTTCGACGTGACTCCGACCACCCTGCGCATCGGCACCACAACCATTCCAAGGTGTGAGTTCCCGTTCGGTGCTGTCAACGTCGATCTCAAGCCAAACCTCCCTCGTTCGCTGCGTCGCCCCCTTGAGACAATCGCAAGATCCGTGAATATGAATTGGCCCAGTCTTATCATTGGGCCTATGGGGAGTGGCAAGTCAACTCTTATTAGGACTCTGTCCAAGTGCTGTAACGTGGAGCTCGAAGAGGCCGCTATGACCCCTGCTACGGACGTGACCGAGCTGCTTGGTTGTTTTGAGCAGTGCGACAGCGAGTCAAACATGAAGAACCTACTGCTTCAGCTCAACCGTATTATCCGCATGGTTACTTTCCTCTTTGCGGGCTTGGAAGTATCCAACCCGAAGCTCAACCACATTCTGAATGTTTGGTGGAGCATGCAGCTGAGGAAGGATATGATCGGCGGGGGGTTAGGCGAGCTGGCCGACGACGAGACCTTCCTGAATAGTACGTCACAGCTCTTTGATGGGCTTGTTCAACTCCTCCACGGAAACCAGGAAATGCAGGAGGTGTTCGAGCCAGCTCGCGGTCTGTTTAAGGTGGTACAAGCAGAGAGTGGCAAGGGACGTGGCGGCGGGGGCTTTCACTGGGTTGACGGCGTCCTCGTGAAGGCAATGGAGGAGGGGAAATGGCTTCACTTGGAGAATGTGAACTTCTGCCCTTCGTCCGTCCTGGATCGTCTAAACCCTTTGATGGAGATCGGCGGGTCCCTTGTTCTCACCGAGGGTGGAGGTTCTGATTCAACTGGAGCTCGCGTGATCCACCCGCACCCCAACTTTAGACTTTTCCTTTCCATGAACGCTGAGACTGGTGGAGAGGTATCGCGTGCCATGAGGAATCGCTGCATCGAAGTTTCTCTGATCGGCGGCTTCGGCTCTGGGCTCCCCGATATCCCAGATGGCAACGACTTGGACATCTACGACGAGCTCTCGAACATTGGCGTTAAAAGCTTGAGCATCGCGGAGAGGATGCTCAAATTGCACAGGGCTGAAATTGGGATGTTGGAGGTGGCAGGAGACGGCGGCGCTAGAAGTTTGAAACCTCTCCTCGAGATGGCCACGCTTTACGTTGACCTAGTCCGCCGCGGCAATTGTCGTTCCGGTGCTCTAAGTATTAGTTGGCGAAGTTGCTACCGGATCATCGACTCCAACGCCACGGTTGATGCTGTTGAAAATTCTTCCGCCGATCTCCCCCTCCTCCCTTTCGTTTCGCTTACGGACCTTTGGCTTTCTCACCCTGATCGCGCCAGGGTCTACTCGAAGGCGCGATTGCTTTCGTACCTAAGTGCCACGGCCCCAAGCTGCTCTTCCCTTCCTATTCTTCTCAAGACGCCATTGAAGTACTTGTCTCAGCTCCCTGATATTGGAGAAGATCCACTTTCTGGTCTTTTCTCAGAAGTTCTGCTGCACGTGGCCGCCGAATTCGTTAGGAACACCACGGGTTGCGACTTCAATTCAGAAATGTGGGCAGCAGGTTCGGAAATTCTTGAGATGGTTTCCTCCGTAGCTGCGTCAAAATCGGCGACAGAGAGGCTAGAAATGGAGTACCTTTGGTCTACTCTTCTCCCCACGACTCCCTTTGATGCGAAGGGACTCACGCCCGTCGCAATGTCTGCAGCAATTTCTCAAAACAAGCTTGGGGCCGAGCATGCTGAGAACAACGACCTCATCATAATTCTTTGCGAGCTATTCGAGTCCGTTGACGGGTTCGTCAGGCGCTTGGAAGACGCTGTTGAGGCCAAGGGGGTTTTGGAAGCGCGCGATGATCTCTTCCTTTATGTGAACTCCTTCCCTTCGTCGAATTGGTTCGCACAGAGCAAAGATTACCTTGATCCCCGCTTCCTCGTTTACTGGCGCTGGCTCCTGAAGTCTTACTCGAATGGCAACTTTCAAGACGTGTCATTTGAGAGGTTGCTCAAGAGGGTGAACAGGATCCTTGCAGGGAATGGAGGGGGAAGCATCGCAGACGAGGATTATATCATTTTCGGCTCCGATTTGCTGTACAAATACGGCGGCCACCCTCTCATCTGCCGCACCGAAGAGCAGGCTTCGGCGAAGAGCAAGCTTGAGGGTGTGGGGGCGTCGATGGTGGGGCACAAGAAGCAGGAGTCGCTCATTCTCAATTTGGCCTCTCTGGTGGGATCGAACGACCCAGTTCTATTTGCAGATTCGGGGTTCAAGCGCGAGCTATTGATGGCGCTATGCACGCTGCACTTCCAAGCCACCGACGAAGCGTCATCGTCATGGTCGTCGCCTGGTGAAGCACCGACGCTCGATGCTGTTCAGATCATCGAAGGTCTAATTGCCAAAGCAGCGAAATTGCGCCTTAACTTTGAGCATTCTTTGAACAAGGCGACGATCGACCTCGAGATTAGGACGGTCGAAAATAACGAGGAGGCTTATAGGCTCTTGAAGGAGGTACAGGAGGGTGCAGGTTTGGAGCAGGAGGAGGGGAACGGTCAAGAGGTCGTGAGGACCTTGATGACTAAATTCGCGACGCTTCAGACTACTCCATTGATAGACTTTTGGTCCGTACACGAAGAGTCCATCATTATCGGGCTGATTGCCGCCGCCGCCGACTTGGTTTCTTTGGTTGCTTTGGTTGCAAGGATTAAGAACTGGATCAAAATCAGTTTGACAGGCGACAGGAATGTAGCGATCTTCAGACCATACCAGACCTTAATTTGGTCGTTGCAATCTTCTCCGGCTCACCCTGCCATCAAGAGGCTTCTATCCCTACTTCTACCTACAATGATATCGGGGAACTTTAGGGACTCTTGGACCAACAGTTACGACGAGCTCGACAGGCTCTCGGCGGAGATCGCAAGCCCAATCTTTTGGGGCGTTGAGAGCGCAGACGGAGCAATTTCCCAGCTTGGGGACGACGCGCCGTCACCGCTTTCTGGAATAGCGCGACTGGACCAGTCCATCATTTCGCCAGCAATTTCCCGTCTCATGACGAGCTCGGGTGACTGGGGGAGGGGCTCCTCTGTCAACGCTGCGAGGTTCACACTGGAGAACGCGTCTGCGAGGCAGAACCAGGCGAGAGAGCTGGTGAAGGCCTTGAGCAGCCTCTCGACTCCCTCGCGTACAGAGAGGGGGACCGCAGATATGAATCTCATTAGGAAGATGACAAAGGACATCCTCTCGGCCTTTACTCTCGCGGAGGGTGGGATGGTTTGGGATGGGGAGGAGTTAGAGGGATGCAAGGACGTCAGATTCAGAGGTCTTGTGGAGAGCGTGATTAGGCCCCTGCTGGAAATCGTTGAGGGAGATGGAGGGGGGGAGGAAAAGGTGGCGGAGGGATGGGTATATTTGGGTCTGCTGAATCTTCATTTGTCCCTCCCGTCGACTCCGCTTGACCCCGCGTTGAAACCGGCGGCAAAGGCAGCGTCGATATTGTCGAGGCTGAAGCACTTTGGCGTCAAGGGGGAGGTCAGGAGGTGGTCGAAGGTGGTGGAGAACGGTGGGGGAGGGGAATTCGAGCTCGAGGGATGGGAGAGGAGCAAGGGGAAGTTGGAGAGGCAGAAGAAGAAGGTGGTGTGCAGGTTGGGGGGGGGGGCAGGATTCAAGGGATTCTATTACGAGAGTTGGAGCTACGCGAGATCGCTGGGAAGCGTCGACACTGTGCTTTCGGTGCTCAGCGGGTCCCAAAGCGAAGAGAACTGGCAGGAGGCGACTTCAGAGTTCTTGGAGAGGTTGAAGGACGGGTATGAGGGATACGACGATATGGCGGGGGTCGAAGTAGGGGTGGGCTGCATCAGGAAGGGGCTGAGATTGAGGGGGGCTGAGGGTACTATTACGGAAGAGGAGGAGGAGGAGGAGGTGAGGGAGGCCGGAAGAAAGGCTAGAGATATCACGAAAACCCTCCTCGAGTACCCTTACAACCTCACAAAAGACTGGCACAAGGAATTGGGGGGTATCGTGAGCGAGGGTTGCATGAAGGAACTGGGCAAGGAGGTTGGGACGTTCATGAAGAAGAGTAAGATGGGAGGGAGCGTTGCCAAGCATTCGCTGGGTGTGCAGATGAGCGTCCTCTTTGCTGTACTTTGCCGCGCCACCTTAATGGTCCGCGTGAATGGCTCTTCGCCTTCAGTCGTGACGGCGTGCTTCGGGAACATCGTGAGTGCCTGGATCGAGGCGGAGAGACTGAGGAAAGAGGAGGAGGAGGAGGAGGGGAAGGAGGAGGGGGAAGAGGAGAGGGAGGAGAGATTGCTGCGGGAGCAATTTCCAGACTTTTCGAAGGAGTACATGGATATCGTGCATAAGATGGAGAGGAGGGACGAGGAATGGGGGGACGACGACGACGACGAGGGGGCAGTTGAGGGAGTCAGGGTGGATAGTAGCTTTAGCTTGACCGAGGAGCAGGTGGAAATGATGTGCGAGATGCATAGAGCGATTTTTGCCGGCAAAGGGGGAGCGGTTGACGATAGGGAAAGGAGGGCGGCATTCGGGTGGGGTTACGAGGCCGCAAGCAGGATGCTATGTATGGTGGAGGGTGGGAGGGACGGGGGGAGTTTGGATAGGAGTAGCGTCGGGGGGAACTTGATGGGGGTAGGAGTGTGTGGAGGGTGCACTCGGGGGATGGTTTGGGGTGGGGTGGGGGGAAGGAAGCCTGGGTTTAACGAAGATCCGAACCCTGGAGAGGTCTTGAAGGCGGAGGGAGTCTTAGAGAGGGTGGTTTTGAGAGTGACTGCCTTACTGAGGGCGTTCCCCGGGCATAGCGTGCTGCTGACGATAGGGCAGGTGTCTGCGAAGGTGAGGAAAGAACGAGTGGAGCGAGTTGAGGGCGGTCAGGTTGGTTTGCGTATATGGGCTAAGTTGCTAATTCCACCACCCCCCCTCCTTCCCACTCCCACCACCCTCCCAGATTCGCTCCCTCTCCGTCACCACACCGCTCGGTAAGGTTCTCTGCGGACTCGAGATTCTGCTCAAGAAGGCCCAGGAATGGGAACAGCACGCGTCTGCGAGGGTCACCATCGGGGAACCCTTGGCCGAGGTTAGTTCTCTGATTACGCAGTGGAGGAAGCTAGAGTTGGAGAGCTGGGGAGACCTGCTCGAACAGAGGGAGATGCGGGTCGAGAAAGAAGCCAGGAAGATATTCGTGAGGATGTGGAGCGTGCTCAGGGGGGAGGTTGGGGATGTTGTTGGGGAAGAGGGTCATGGCATGGGATTGGGAGAGGGCGTCGGGTGGGTGTGGGGGGGCGGGAAGGAGAAGTTCAGGTTGAAGGAGGCAGAGGGAGAGCAGATTAGGGAGCTGACGAAGACCCTCGATGGCTTCATGTTGTCGGCGGGCATCGGGCAGTTTGAGCAGAGGTTGAAGCTGCTTGAGGCCTTTGCTGGGGAGGTCCAGTCGGGGTCAGGCGGCGTCAAGAGGGTTATGGTCGGGAGGATCTTGCGCTCGCTGCATCGGTACTACTCTCAATTTTCGGAAGTCATTGCCGGGTCCAAAGCAAAGCTTAAGGGGAGCATCGAGAAGAAGCTGAAGGACGAGGTGAAGCTAGCAAAGTGGGACGACCAAAACTACTACGCCATGGCCGAGACGACGGAGAAGAACCACAGAAAACTGAACAAACTGTTACGCGAGTACGACGATGCTCTGAGGGTCGGCGTTGGGCAGGTGTTGGAGATGCACTTCGTCAAGGGCGTCAGGGACGTCGTGGGGGGCGGCGAGGAGAGGGGCGTCACCCAAGTTCCGTCGAATGGGGAGATATTCGCGGGGAAGGTGAAAAGGGAGGATGCGGTTGGGGGAGATGTGGGGGAGGGAGGTTGGCTGAAGGAGGAGATCGGGGGAGGAAAGGTCGTCAGGAAGGCCTTCAAGTTTTTGAAGGGGGTGGGGGGGCACAGCGCGCAGGTGGTTGGGGTTTGCGATGATATCGTGGAGAGCGCATTTGAAAGGATTGACGTTCTGAGGGGAGAAAATGTTACCAGAGCGATGAAGGAGAGGGCGCTGGGGGACATGTTCAAGACGTTGAAGGAGTTGGTGGGGGTGGGGGGAATCGGGAGCTGGAGGTTGCCAAAGCAGCTCCGCAGCAACTTGGAGCTGCTCAAGCTAGCGTATGCCGAGGGGGAGGGCGAGGACTGGAAGAGGGGGGAGGAGTACTTTTACAACTGCGGGGTGGAGGCGGGGAGGTTGAGGACCGAGGTTGGAAGCTTCGGCTCGAGATTCATCGGGAAGCGAGAGACCGGTATCATGACCGGGAGCGTCGACGAGATGTACTACATGATGGTCAGGCAAAGGGTCAGCTTGGTAGAGGGGGTGAAGGGTGTTAGGGAGCTGGGGGAGATGGTGGAGGGGTTGGCCGATGGGAAGGGGAGGGAGGGGAAGGGGGCGAGGGCGTGTTTGGAGGGGCTGAGGTTGCTGGAGGAGGGCGTGAAGGAGCTGAGGTTGTTGCTGAAGACGACGGCGGTTGGTGGGGCGGAGGGCGATGACAATGACTTGATCTCGAGGGTGGATGGGATCGTTGGGACTGTGGAGGGGAGTAAGGCATTGGTCGAGGGGATGGCGGGGAGACTTCTCGGGGAGGAGGAGATGGGGGAGTTGGAGGGGGTGAGGGGGAGGGGCGTGTTCGGGGAGGTTAGGGAGAGCTTGCTGGGGATGGAAGGGGTCAGGGGAAGGGAAGGCATGTGGAGGGTTGCGGTCATGCATATCGTGGGCCTGTGCGACAAGTACGGGATGGTAGAGGAGGAGTTCGATGGGGGGGAGGGTATGGAGATGGATTTGGGGGCGGAGTTGGAGAGCTTGACGAAAGCCTGCCAGATTATTGTGCAGAACATCGTCAGTTGGGGGGAGGGGGAAGGGGGAGGGGATGACGAGGCGAGCGTCTGGAAGCGCCATAAGCAGGAGAGAGCGTTATGGAAGGCTTGCAATGTGGAGGGCTTGAACGGTTTGCTGGGAAGGTATTTCAAGGTCGCGAATGGAATAGGGGCTGGAATAGGAGATATAACGCAGGAGGAAGATGCTCGGGAGGTGCTGAGGCTGCTAAGGTTGATCGTGGGCTACGTCAAGGATTTGTTTGGCGGGATGGTGAAGGCACACCTTTCGTTGGGGAGGATGGTGTACGTGACGGCAAGGGTGTACAGGCAGATCGTCGCCAAGGGATTCTGCCACGAGGAGGAGCAGGAGGAGGGGGACGGTGAGGGGGGGGGGGACGGAGAGGGAGGTAACATGACGTTTGAGGACGATGTGGAAGGGACAGGCATGGGGGAGGGGGAGGGAAAGGAGGACGTGACGGACCAGATCGAGAACGAGGAACAGTTGCTGGGGCTAAAGGGGGAGGACGAGGAAAAGGAAGAGCAGCAGGAGAGCAAGCAGCTTGACGAGAAGGACGTCGACACTGGGATGGAGATGGAGGGGGACTTCGAGGGCGAGAAATTTGACATGCCGGACAAACTGGACGAGGACGATAAGGATGACGGAGAGCAGGAGGGAGAGGAGGAGTTAGAGAGAGAGATGGGGGAAGGGGGCGACGACAACGAGCAGGTCGTCGACGAGAAGATGTGGGACGAGGATGACGACGATGATGAGGACGGGGAGGGGAAGGAGGGGAAGGAGGAGGAGAAGTTCGAGAAAGATTCAAAGGTCGAGGGGGGGGAATTGGAAGACGAGATGAGGACGAAGGAGGACGAAGATGAGGAGGGGGGGAAAGGTGGGGAGGAGAAGGAGAAGGATAAGGGAGAGGAAGGGAAGGAGAGGGAGGAGGAGGAAGGAGATGGGGAGGGGGGCGGTGGGGGGGACGATGAGGGCGAGGAGGGGGAGGAGGAGGGGGGAGAAGGTGCGGAAGATCCCGTCAACGAAGATACGGAAGACAAGTACGAAGAGAAGAACGTTGGGGTTGATGTCAGGGACGAGAAGGAGGAGGAGGAAAAGGGAGGAGAGGAGGGGGAGGAGGAAATGGATTTGGGCGACATGGAGAACTTGGACGGGGAGGAGGGGGAGGATGTGGAGGGAGGCGACGAAGATGGAGGGGATGGCATGGACGTGGAGGAGGAGGAAGGGGATGATGGAGGAGACGAAGGGGGGGAAGAGAAACTGGAAGGTATCGACGGGGAGGACGACGAGGAGGACGAAGAGCAGGACGACGCACTGGAGAGCGCTGGGGCGACCACGGCAGGTGAAGTCGACGTCGAAGAGGAGCAGGGAGGGGAGGAGGACGAAGAGAAGGAGGAGGGCGAGGAAGAGCCCGTAAAGATAGACGTGCCAGAGGACGATGATAACACGGGAGAGAATGGGGTCGATAACAAGGATGGAAAGAGCAAGGGAGCGGGAGATGAGGAGGAGGAAGAAAATGAGGGAGAGGGAGAAGGGGAGGAGGAAGAAGAGAAGGACGAGGGGGAGGGAGAGGAGGAGGACGGGGGGGGCGGGGAGGGGGGTGAGGAGGGGGGCGACTG
>BRXZ01002458.1:1928-16047 GCA_030267625.1 Triparma retinervis
CCCCCCCCCCCCCTCCTCCCCCCCCCCCAGGTCGAACGACATCCTGATCTTCCTATCATTACACCCATGTATCGCGTACCTGATCTGCTGCGCCCACTCCTCCGCCTCCATCCTGTCCTTGGCCTCTATAACGAAGTCCTTCTCCCCGCTCCTCCCCACGATGTAAAGGCAGTTGCTCCTGTCCTTCTTCCCGCTCAGAAGCTTCAGCGCAGGCTTGTCCGCCAGGGTGTCCACGACCGCGCCGTAGAGGCTTATGCAGCCCCTTTGGTCCTTCCCGGGGTTGGAGGAGTCCCAGGTCTCGTGGGCGTAGTACCCGAGCGAACGGGACGTGAGGACAAAGTAACGACGACGCCAGGACTTTATAAGGTGGCCCTGCTTGCTCATCCAACCGCAGCGGATTATGGCGTCGGAGGAGGAGGAGGAGGTGGAAGAGGAGGAGGGGCGGGGAGACGGGGACTTGTTCTTGCGGGGACTTACCTTGGATTTGAGGGAAAGAGGGGGAGGTGTTTGGTTAGAAGGCAAAGGTCGGGTCTGCACGTTCGTAAATTTGACCTCCTCACTCACCTCCCCAGCAGCCCCAAGCTCTTCCCCTTCGTCCTTGGGCTGAGCGCGCTCTTCCCCCCCTTGACCCTGCTCTCCTTATCCTCGTCCCCCAGGAGCACCCCAACGACCCCCGCCGCGTACGCCGCCACGCTGGGCGGCCTGGTCCCCCCGCCCTCTGCGACCGCGACGCACCTGCCCCTAGTGAGCCTGAGGAGGAGACGGAGGCAGTCCTTGTAACCGTCGACCGTGAGGCCGTAGGGGGAGTGGTCGGAGTGGTCGAAACCGCAGGATATTAGGAGGACGTCGGGACGGAAGGAGGCACCGAGGGGGAGGGCGAGGGAACATATTGCGGAGAGGTAGGAAGAGTCAGTGCAGGAGTGGGCGGGGAGGGAGACGTTGCAAGTGTAGCCGACCCCGGGGCCGACGCCGGTGAAGGAGGACTTGGAGAACTTGGAGGACGTCGAGCAGTGGACGGAGAATACGAGGACGTTGGGGTCGGAGGAGAAACAGGAGACTGTTCCTGCGGGGAAGGAGCGGGAGAGGTCGACTATCATCACCCTTGAGGCGCCCTGCTGGAGGAGGGTGGCGGCGCCGACCGCGACGTTGTTGAAGATGCAGCAGGAGGAGGAGGAGGAGGGGGAGGCCTGGGAGCCGGGGGGACGGGAGAGACAGAAACCGTTGTGGAGACGACCTGGGGCAGGGGGGAGGTTCAACGGTTAAGGTTAGCGGGGGCTTGTCCAGATGAGCACAAGTCCCGCACGACCAACCGTAAACAGGGTACGGGTTATGATGCCAGGATGCAGGGTATGGGTTATAGTCAAGTACGCAGGGTTTGGTTATCAGGTCGTCGTTTCGCTCCTCCAGATCCCCCCCCCCCCCCCCCCTCCCCCCCCTCCTCCTCCTCCTCACCTGAAAAAACCTGCCTGCACATTCCGACCACCCCGCCTGCCGATTTCCTCGCGGCTTCCTCCGTCCCATCCCCCATGAAGAACTCGTGCGGCTTCTTCTTCATCTGGTGCGCCCTCTTCCCCTGCTGCATCTGCCCAAGCGCCTTCACCCCCTCCACGTGCGCGGCGGTGTGGACGAGCAGGAGCTCGTGGTCGTTTATGGGATTGCAGGCCTGCTTGACGCAGCGGGCCGCCTGGCCGGTCCCCGTTATCATGTCCACTGCCGACTCATGGCAAGATTTGTGATCCGTGAGGGAGAGGGATATTGCTGCATTCACAGATGACGAAACGTCGGAAGAAGGACCCCAACCGGGAGGAGGAGAATGACGGAGGGACGAGACGTCGTAGGACAGACCCGTGAAACCGTTTGGAGAAGGAGACATAATTGCTATAATGTCCCCAACTTCCCCTATCCCCATACAGTTTTGTCGAACAATACCCAGAAACAATCACCATGGCGGACTACCGCAATTCTTCGCACGCCCCCCTTGAGCCTCAATTCGACCCACGTTATCCCCTACCTCACCCCGACAACCTGGACTCGGGGATGGAATTTGTTCTGAACCTACACAATCCTGCGATGAGCACGAGCCTTCTCAGCGCCCCCTCGCACCTCGCCTCCAACCCCTCCCTATGCAGCTGGGACACGGCGCCGGTGAAGGCGAGGATAATGTGGATGCAGGGCCTAGGGGGCAGGTCCGGCCTGGGGAAGCAGGGAAGCCTCATCGAACAGCTTGCAAAGGTGAGAAGGGACGAGAGAGACGAGGGGCGGGCGGGAAAATTGAACAGAACTGACCCCCCAGCCTCCCCGCGCAGGCTAGATACACGTACAACGGCGCCGCGAACCGGGTGAAGCTCAAGCCGATTCCCCAGGCCTTCATCGAGGAGGATCCCCCCGACCACTACGCCCCCCCCGAGGGCGTCATGGACCCGAACGCGGACCACCCGTTCATGTCCCTCTCCCCGGTATTCTCCAAGATCGTCGCCTTCGGGGGCGTGGGGGTCGCACTCAGAATGAGGGTTACATGCAAGAAATTACAGATGGAGTTTGGGCCTGAAGACGCGAAATCGCTGGGATTGGACAAGTACGAGCAAAATCTCAAAGTGCCGAATTCTCAAGGTGAGGGCACGGCGACGACAATACGATGTGACCATAGATACTTTCGCTCCTAACCATTCCCTCCCCACGCTTTCCCCCTTTGTCAGTTTCCGTGGCCGAACAGGCCGTTGCAAGCCACATAGAGGCAGCAAGGGTGTCGGTAAGAATAGGCAGAAGCGAAGTTAGCATGTATCTTGTTTCTTAACACTTACGCAACCTATTCCACGGCTCGCTTCGCTCCCCGCATTCGCAGGGTAAAATAGAGAACGACGAGAGCTGCTCCGACGCTCTTTTCAAAATCTACCCGCAGAAACCAGGAAAGGTAACTTCTCCCAAACTAACTTCGCCCGAACTACCACAGCGCGCCAATCCTCAGCACTAACGCAACCCCCTTCGCTCGTCGCTTCGCTCGTCGCAGGTGTTGAGGGACATTAAAGAACTTAGGGGCTTAAAGCGGCTGACGTATCAGACGACTGCTTTACTGGCCTGCGGATGCGTGCTACTCGACAAATCTTTCTTGAGAGGGATGGAGAGGGAGTATTTTCGCCGATGCGTGAACTATATGATTTGTGAGTACAACAGTGGCAACAAGAGCTTCAAAAAATACGGCGATTTCGTCAAACAGACGGCCGAGCTACAGAAGAAAACCAAAGCCAAGCATCTCATGGACAGCATGCAGCTGTATGCGGTGATCATCGGCTCCGCTTGGTACGAACCGAACAAGAACATTTCAAAGTTGACCCTCTCCCAAATTGCAACTCAGAATTCAACGAAGGAAGGTGAGAGCGGACAAGATCGAGAAAGCACGCCATTTAAACACTAATAGATGAACCCACCTTCGCTCGTCGCAGACCGCCTCGACATGGATTTCGCCCATAACATCCTGAACATACTGAGCAAGTCGGAAACTCTAGGTGAGAGCGGCCAAGAAGAGAAAGAGTGCTACGATTCCAAGAACTAACGCAGTCCTTCGCTCCTCCCTCCCCGCAGCGCTCAGGAACATTTCAATCGTCATGAATCCGCTCTTGGATTTTCTGATTGAAGCTGTGGGAATCGTAAGGAGCGCAGACGTGAGGGGTGAGAATGGAAAAATAAAGATGCGCTGCGAGCAATTCGATCAATATGACATTAACCTATGCACAACCTTTTTGCGACTCGCTTCCCTCGTCGCATAATCCCTACCCACTAACGCAACCCCCTTCGCAACTCGCTTCGCTCGTCGCAGCTGCACAGACAGGCATAAACGTTTCGGTCCTTACAACGTCTGCATCGCAAGCGGAGGCAATCCTGAGGGAATCTGACCTCGTCAGACGCTTCCTTGCCCTTCACCCACCCACTCATGATGTCATCGATAGCGGTAAGGACCCCTTACAGAAGGAGCGTGACGATCTAGCCAAGTTCAAGAGGAAGATGGAGGCACGTCGAGAGAAAAAGCGAAAGGAGGAGGAGCGCAAGAAGAGACTGTATTCTTCAGGTGGCGGTGGAGCAAAGAAGAAAAGTTGAAATGTAATCGTTCCATTCCCAACCTGATATCCTGCTCGTTAAATTAGCCCCCCACCCTCCCCCCACCCTGATTTCCTGTTTGTTAAACTGCCCCCCCCTCCCCCCCTTCCCCCCTCCCCCCTTACTCCTCAGCGTTTGTGGCCTTCTTCTTGATTTCAGGGTTGCTGTTCCTGTCGTAAACCCACTTGTCGAAAGTCTTCACTCCTTTCTCCTTGGGCTTTCCAGTTGGTGGGTAGACGAGGATCTTGTGCACACTGACGTCCTTGACCTGGCCAGTGCGGTAGACCCTCCCTATGGCCTGCATCTCAGTGCTGCAGTCCTTCACGAGGTCCTCATCCATTGAGTACATGGGCGCGTAAAGGACGACGTGGTGACAAGCGGTCTGGAGGTTGAGCCCAGCGCACTCCTCGAAGGTAAGGATGAGTACCCTGGGCCTGCTCTTGTCCGCATCGGTCGCGTCTTCCTTCTTGTACCAAGCCAACTTCTTGTTCCAGCTCTCATTGTTGTCGTCCTCCAGCTTGTAGGTTGCGCCACTCGGGCCCATGGCGTCGCACGCTGCCTGGTAGGCCCCGAACTTGGTATCGGCGAAAACCAAAATCTTGGTACCCTTCTCCTTTCCTTGGATGTCGCTTACAATGCTCCTGAGCGCCTCCTTTCTGTCCTCGAGGCTGGCGTTACACTTCAGCATGCCCGTGGGATCCTGTCCGGCGTTCCTATCGAAATCAGGAGGCATGGTGTTGTAGTTGTTGATGGCCTTGGGGGTGCTGGCGAGGAACTTCTCGCCGCTCTCCGCTGTCATGGACACCTCGTGCAAGATCTCGCTACAGTCCACCTTGAGCTTAGCGGCAACATCGCGCTGACCTCCCCTGGACAGCCAGTCCTCGGCCTTGGCATGACGCTCCCTTCGGTACATCCTGCTCCTCTGCGGTTCAAGCCAGAGGGCGATGAAGCTGCGGGGGAGGGGGTTAGCAATAAAAACATGTCATTATTGACATCAAACACTTTCCGAGGCCGGCGAGCACAAGGTTCGTCTACTCCAACCCATTTTCTTCGCGAATCGCTTCGCTCGCCGCTCACCTGTCCCTTCCACTCTCCCTCTCGCACTTCCTCCAGTGGCTCCTCTGGCTGGTAATGTAGGCTCCGCCCATCAGGTTGGCAAGCTCAATAACTCTGTTCTCGCTGTCCAAAAGGGGCGTTCCAGTGAGGCCGAACACGCTCCCCCTAGTCCGCAGGGGCCTCTTCTGAGTGTCGTGCTGGGCTATGCCGAGGAACTCCCTTGCAGCACCCCTGTTCCTCTCGTGGAACTCGTTATCGTCCTCCTTCTGAAACACAGATTCCTCAAGGTCCTGCTTCGTCGTGCAGAGACTCTCGTGAATCTCATCGATAATCACCCTCTCCCACGAGTAGTACTCCAGAGGCACTCCCTTGGTCTTACCCTCAATTTTCGTCTTGGTGCGCAAAATGTCAATGATCTCGCCGTAGCGGTCCGTGAAGAACCCACAGTCGTCACGCTTCTGCTGCGACGCCGAGGCTGCGAGGAGAAATAAACAATGGGTTAGAATGAGGCAAGACGAATCTCTTTCCGCGGCTCACTTCGCTTTCTGCGCCTCACCTCCTTGCCCGTAGGGGTCAGCGCTACTCTTGGCAACCCAGATTCCCTCGACACCGATGTTCTCCTTCGCTCCCCAGGTCGTCGGCAGTTTAGGTGCTTCACTGAGGTCGTACTGATCGTCCAACACCTCTTCCTTGTGCTCCTTTTTGAGGTTTTTAACGGTGAATTCGAATAGATGTTTGAGGTAAAGGGCACGGTCCTTCACAGATTTTGACTCCCCTTCGAGGATATCAACGGGACAGATCACGACATCGGCCGCCTTAATTTCGTCGACGGTTGTCTTCTTTAGCTTGGCAAGATTGTAGACCTCGATGATCTTGAGGCCGAGCTTGGCATCGACGAACTTGTCAAATTCCGACTTCCACTGCCCGATCAATCCGGGCGGAACGACGATAAGCGTCGCTCCACTGTTCGAGAGGTTCTTCGACGCTTCGTTCTTTAAGCGGGCAGCCACAAGTCCCTTGAGAATCAGGGCGATCGAAATCACAGTTTTTCCAGCTCCGATGGCGTCTGCAATGACGCCTCCCCTAAGCGGCACGTTCCTGCTCGCCTTGGTGGCCAAGGTGAAGCCTGTCCCAGGAAGCTCCTTCTCGCTCATTTCAGTCTCCTCGTAAGCGCGCTCTCCATTTTCAATCGCCAACACCCTCGTCAACCCCTGCTTCTGCCTCGCGTATAGGGAGTACTTCTTGCTGAAGCCCCACTCATCAGTCGACTCTTCCTTATTGGTGCTGTGGATTCGGAACTCGGTGACCTCTGGGTCAGCTTGAGTGCGAATGTTGGAGAGGCGGTAATGCATCTGGATGCTCTCCATGTCGCCGAGGCCGCGATCAGCGATGAGCGCGTGAGCAGAGAGCTGCGCAAGCACGTGAGGACGGATGTTGACGCCGACGTTGTTCTTCTGAACAAATACCTCCCAGCCATGCGGCCGATCCTTGATCATCCTCTTGAACTCCTTGGACTTCTCGGGGTCGGGGCGGCGAGTGTAAACAAGCTTTTTAGTATTGCTTCGCTCCACATCCTTGTACCAACGTTCAGAGGGTAGAGACGGCAGGATGACGGGATCGTGTCCGAAGGCAGGGCCCTTCCCCGCGGTCAGGGCGTACCAGCCTTTGTCGTCACGGTCGTCAAGGCTGTAGTGGAAAGTGCCAGATTGTTGGAGGGCCGGGGCACATGACGCAGAGAACGTGCGAGCCGTCTTCATCCCCTTGATACCATCGAAGATGTTGAGCTTTCCGTCGGAACCAATGTGGTGGCGCTTGAGCTCCTCGATGGTGTGGCTATCGAGCGCCTCGATGGTCGCAATGGTGACGTCGGCGGTGGTGCTCGGGTCTTTCACGAACTTGGCAGGTTCGACCTTGACCTTGCTGAGAGGAACAGTGACGGTGAAGGCCTTGCACACACCCTTCCACTTGACGGCGATGCATCCCTCGACTTTCTGAAATTTGTCTTGAAGGGTGTCCGACGGTTGCCAAATCTTGTTCAGCTTCATGATGACGGATGCGGTGTCAGCGACGTTGGGAGAAGAAGATATCGCGCCAATATCAGGTGCGATACGGGAGACGTTCGGCAACACGAGGATGTAGCGACGATTCCCCGAGCCCTTGCGGCGCCAAATAGCAGAGTGCGGCGAGGTCTGTTCGCACTTGAGCTTAAAGTATTCACCGTCCGTATCGGGACGCTTTCCTTCTCCCACCGTAATCACCTTTGGCCACTCTTTCCAACCTTTGGGATATTCCCATCGACGCTTGCCCAGTTCTCCGTCAACCTTAATATCACTGTTCTTCCTCTTCGCCGACGAAGACGAGGCCTTCTTCACCACATTCTCCGCCGCGGGGAGGATGCCCATTTTGATGCGCATGGAGGATACGGGGGAAGAGCCAACCAACTTACAACAAACGGTATCAGGTTGTTCGCGAATCTCCCAACCCGCCGAAACGGCGTTCTTGGGGAGGATGAGGCGGAGGCACTCCTCCATGCGCCCAGCAATCTTGTGCTGCAGCGTTGGCTGGTAGCAGTGCAGGAAAGCCGACAGTCCGAAGGAAACAGAAGCGTACTCGAGGCAGCCGACGTTGACGATCATTTGGGCCACGTTGGCGTTACCGCCTTGGCCGACCTTGGCGGAATACCAGACCTTCCAGCAGTTGCGGTCGCGCTTGACGCGAGTGAGCTGGAAGATAAAGTTCTCCAAGCCGCTCACCCCGTGAACGTCCTTCCCAACGTTCGCGATCTCAGCGATGGACTTAGCGGGGATGTGGAGCTGGGAAGGCAGCCTGGAGCGGAGCGTAGTCTCGAACTCAATTGGATCCGTACGAGTGCCGGTGGAAAAAACTAACTCCTCCATATTGTGACTGGCGAGCTGGTACTTATCCGTGCACGTATGGCAAACGGAGACGCCACAGTCCCTACAAGCTTTGAATATCCCAGCATCAGGAACGGAGACGCGGCCCGAGCTTTCGCACGTGCACAGAACGGAGGCAGCAAAGGCCTGCGGGGAGAGAAGTGAGCCGCGGAAAGGGTTGCGTTAGTGGGCAATGAGCTAGGGAGGAGCGATGGAGAAGCGAAGCGAATCGCAAGAAAGGTTGTAGTACGTTCTCACCTCCTCCGAAATCTCAGAGAGAGCCGCGAACGTCTTCATGCAGTCCGACCCTTCAGGCTCCTCGAGCTCCTCGTCGACTTTCATGACATCCTCAGTTTGGATCGCCGACTTATTCAGAACTGATTTCGCAACCTTATTGATGATGACCGGGGCAGGGGTACCTTTCTTCTTGGGATTTTGCTTGCTCCATTCCTTTTCGCACTCTTGCCTGAACTGCTTGGCAGTAATGGCGGCGAGCATGCAAGCGGAGACAACGGATAGTGACATGGCGTTCCCCGCTAGATCGCTCATGTTGACCTCGCTCTCGTTTCCGAGGCGGAGGCGGAAGAAAGGAATGCCTTGGAGGAGCAGCTTCTCGGGGCCCAGGAGGGTGCGGCCCTTGTGGGGCAGGAAAACATCGCCGCCAGGCGTTATGCAGCCAGCGACGCCAGAGGTGCCCTGACGGTGAGGCTCGCGAGTCACGTTTTGACTAATATTCCAAAAGAACGAGCTGAAGTTGGAGTCGTGAGATTCGGCGTCACGCATCGTGGCCATGGAAAGGCAATCGAGCATGTCCTTGCGGCGACCCTGGCAGATGGAGATGTACTCATGCCACCAGTGAGGAGGGACGCTGAACGACCCGTTGGAACCCCAGGAAGTGGTGAACCTCGCCATGTCCTCGAAGTGCGACTTGATGCGCACAGCCTTATTGTGAAGAAGATCCTTGTTGTTGGAATTCTCCCAGAAGTTCGTCTCGAGGTTGCAAAGGAGGGCGGAGTGGCGGCCAGGGCCAGAGAGGAGGGCTTCGCGGAAGACTCGGACGACCTCGTGGTCCTCGTCCAGAATGAAGGCCTCGAGGGAGTGCCTGACGGGGGACTTGAGGTGCTGCACGAGGTGGTGCCAGTAATCTCCCAAGTTGTCTTTGAAATTTCCGTCCTCAGTCTTGTAGACGAAGAGGTAGCAACGGTTGCGGGTCTGGGGGAGGCCAAACTCCTTGGTGTCGACCTTGACTAGTTTGGTACAGTAGGTGCAGGGCTTCTTGAAGATGAGAATGTCGGTCTCTTTCGGTGACCTGTTCACACAATTGTACTCCGCGATGAACTTAGAGAGGAGAATTTTGTCCGCATCGGGCTCGATTTCTTCCATCTTCCCAGTTCCGTATCGGTGAATGCCGGCGAGGACGGCACCAGGTTTGACGCCGTAGAACCCCCCGACTTTGTCTGCCACGTAGTTCTTGCCGTCATCAGACTTCTTGAACAATATTTCACGACCTGCAACCATCTCCGAGGCCTTGTTTGGGTTCTTCACCTTGAGCTTCTTGATGGAGTTCTGCTCAAGGTGTACGGGCACGCGGCCCGTGATGTACTCTGTGGGTGGAGTGCGTCGAGAGAAGCGATAAGAGGATAAGACGAAGTTTGGATATATGGGTCCCATATTGCTAACCCATTCTCATTCTCACCTGACATCTTGTCCCACGGCGCACCAGTAACATTCTCGAACAACGTCCACTGCGGCATCTGCTGTTCGAGCACGCCGACCGCGGCAAGGAACGTCTCTCCGGACTGCCCCTTATCCTCAATGTCGATCCTGTAGGATCCTCTCATCATGCTGAAGTTCTTGCACACGGTGCCGGCGACGAAGAAGTTGCCTTCGGGGAGCTTCGTCTCGATTCCGAAGATATCCCTGGGGTCAATTTGTTTATCATTCTCGTCGATGGTCGTCGTGAGCTTGGCGATGTCGGGGTAGATGATGGGGTCGAAGTTGTTCTGAATGTACGCCTGCTTGAACGCCTCGATCTCACACGACATCTTGTGCGACTGGGGGAACGTCATGTTCAGCCTGTGCGCCGACTCCTCGAACATCTGAAGCGCGAGCGCCGGCGCGTCCGTCCCGGAGCACGCGGTGAGGAGGTCGATTTGAGGCGCCTTGGAGCGCTCGTAGAGCATCCCGAGCTTGAGGAACTGCTCGTGGACGATGTTCTCGATCACGTCGTCGTGTGCCTCCTGACCGCAAGGGTCGAGATACTCGTCAGCGGCGGCCTCTTTATAGGACTTCCTGAAGTTCTGAGGATTGTTGTTGGGCTGTGCGGCGTGGAAAAGTGAAGTATTGGGTTAGTGGTTAAATAAAATTGTCGAAATAAATGTTCTCTTGTCAATTCTCACCTTCCACATTTCGGACATCTTGCCCGTGCCTTCAACGGCTGCCAAGGGATTGACTTCCTCGTCGGCGTTTTCGGCGCCGGCTTTAGAGACCTCGGACTTGGCCTTGGATTTCGCACGGCCCGCTGACTTGGGCTTCGGGTTTCCGCGCTTCTTCGTGAGCTCTTTGTATCCCTCGTCGTCGGAATCGGAAGAATCAAAGACGCACTCCTCCTCATCGCTACTGCTGCTCTCCTCCTTGATATCCTTCTCGGTGAAGACGTCCTTGTCGGAATCATCATCATCATCAAAGTCCATCTCCTCATCCGATCCAAAGGCCTCGGCGGTGTAGTCAACCCTGACAATCTGCTTCCTCCTTCGCTTCCCGCGACCGCCCTCCTCGGAGGGGGGGCTTGGAGGGTGAGGGGACACGCGGGCAGGCCTCTTCAGACTCTCCTTGCACTCGCGAATGTCATAATCTAAAAGATTGTCGGTGTCGATCTCCATATCGTAAGCTGGGGCCTTGGGTCCCTTCAATTTGGCGTCCTCCTGTTGGTGTGGCGGGGGAGGGAGGGTGTGAGAAGGACGAGGACGAGCCAACACAAAACTGTGACTCCCTCCATCGCACCTTGGAGACAATGAACCACCATGATACGACACCCTTCTTGGATGTTCGCATCTCCAACTCTCCCTCCCAAAGTTCCTCAGGCTTATCAGCTTCCGCCTCATTGAAGATTGCACGAGAACCATCAACAAACCAGTCAGGCAATGACATTGGGGGCAGCGAACGTTTGGAGGCGGAGGGAGAAAAGTAAAGTGCGATCAACGGCACGACAGACACAACAAAAAAGGGAGCACAGGTGCACTGGAACTTCTCGAAACGTGTGCTATTTGAAACCGAAGCGCTGCAAAGCAAAGCACACAGTTATGTAAAAATGACACACACAAAGAGAATTAAGAAAATCAAGTTATCCATTTCATCGAACTAGGCGACTCAATACGTAGGAGAAGAACCCCCTTCACCTTTTTGACGCTCGGTACACCCATCCAGATCCGTGAATTGTAGTTTTGGCTTGAAAATCGCAGTCTTTCTAACAAGAACCCAAGGGAGAAATTTGGTCTATTTGTCCCCATCTAATACCATATACCACCCGTTGAGGTCAACATGGGCATGTGTTGCATGAAGGGCGATTACTCCGGCCTGGAGAATGAAATGTGAGTCGAAGGTAGTTTTTCACAAAGCCATCGACCCTTATCTCCGCTGACCATTTCCCCCCTCCCCCCCGTCGCAGCTCCCTGTACGACCGAACCCTCCCTAAGATTCCCTCAACATGTCGTCGGATAAAGGACTTAACGGATTCCGAAAAGAACCAATTAATCGCCCTGTTTGAGTGCTTCGACACAGCCAAGGAGGGGACCCTCGGTTCCAACGAGATCAAGGACGGTTTGACGACCTTCGGGAAGTCCCCCAGCAACAAATCCGTCCAAAGGTGCCTCAAGCAGATGCACCTCTCCCAGGCACCAGTGAATAGGGTCGAATTTAAGGGCTTTGCGCTGGGGATCATCAGCAGGAGGAGCTTGCTCTTCGACTTCCTCTACGACGGCTACGACACGAGGGAGGAAATGGAGAAGGAGATAAGGGATGAGGAGAAGAGGGGCAGGGGGTGGGGGAGGTTCGGGGTGTAAAACGACAAGAGATTTTGTGTTGTGGTGTAGGGGTGTTTTAATTATCGTCCTCTCTTTGGGCTCTCCACCTTCCCGTCGTTTTTCAAATAGTAATAAATCATCATTAGCGTTGCTGCGAAATGCCGCGTCTTTGTTATTACGAGAACCCCTTGAATCCCATCATGGCCATCATGTCCTGTTCCTCCCCCCCCTCCTCCTCCTCCTCCTTCGCCTTCGCCTCCTCCTCCTCCTTCCTCTTCTTCTCCTCCTGCTTCCTCTTCCATTTCTCCTGCTTCTTCCTCTCCTTCTCCCTCTTCTTCTCCTCCAGAATTTCCTCCAGTTTATCCTCCTCGCTCCTCATGCTCTCCGCCGCCTCCTCTAGCTCCCGTTTCTCCCTCTCCCCCCCCCCCTCCTTCTTCCTCTTCCCCCCCCCCATCATCTTCCTCCTCCTCATCTCCTCCAGCTTGCTCATCACCCCCCCCACCGTGCTCTGCTCCACCCTCATTGTGAACCCCAGCGCCCTCTGGTGTTTCTTCCCGTTGATGTGGTCCAGGTACCCCAGCGAGTCCTTCAAGTAGCAGTCGCAGACCCTGCAGTGCCACCCCACCCCGTTCGCGCTCTTCGTCACCCCGTCCGTTATGGAGGGGGCGGGGGCGTCGGCCACGATCTCGGATGTACCGACCTTGGAGTCGATGCCGGAAACGCGACTGGTTCGGGCTTTCAGGTAGGCACGGTTGGAACCCTCGGGCTTGGCGGAGTCGGCGGAGGCGACTTTTAGGTGCTGCTCGATAGTGCCGGCGTCTTGGAGTTTCTGTCACCGGGGTGGGGGTGGGGGTGGGGGGAGGGGGAGGCAAGTTAGGGTTTTGTGAGTTTGGAGGAAGATGACGTATATAAACGAACGGATGTGATGATGAGGTTGAGCACGACACCTCAAACTTTATCGACCTCCCTCAATCGCCTCCACCTCCCTCAACCGCCTTCACCTCCTTCAATCGCCTCTTCCCCCCTCAACCGCCTCAATCTCCCTCAACCGCCTCCATCTCCCTCAACCGCCTCATCCCCCCTCAACCGCCTCCACCTCCCTAAACCGCCTCTTCCCCCCTCAACCGCTTCCACCTCAATCAACCTCCCTCCCCTCACCCCCTCAATGACCCTAAATCACCACCCATCCTTCCCCTCCTCCTTCACTCTCTCCTTCCCTTCTCTCTCCCTCCCCCACCTCCCCAGCCCCTTACTTACCTTGACCCTCTCCTGCTGAATGTAGCTCTCGTCCTTCTCCTCCCCCCCCCTTTCCTTTCTCTCTTGTGCTCGTTTTGCAAAGCTCTCCTTGTCCCATGTTCTGCGCTCCACGTTTACGTTCTTCTTGTATGATGTGTCGGAGGACATTATGGGGTTGTTGGGGGGAGGGTGAGAGGCGTAGCGTGGCGTAGCGTGGATTAGTAGTGTGTTTGAATGTAAAAATGAAATTTATGGCAAAAGGTCCACCCTCTGAATTCCAAAAAAGTTTTTTAATCCCCATGACATTTAATATCCAGCTACGTAAGCCCACGACATGTAGAAGAAGAAGAAGAAGACGAAGAAGAATCTCATTTTAAAGCGAGTGCGTACTTTAAGTGTGTGCGTACTTTAAATAGTTAAGAATCATTTTTGAATCATTCATCTTCATTTGTTGAAGTCATTTGTTGAAGTCAAACATTGGGAATTTCGCGCTCAATAATTTGCTGATTCGCGCGCATTGTTGTTTAGAGCACAGCGCTTAATTTAATTAGTAAACACGTGAATATTGCCTTGTTAGGGGACAAAAATTGAAAGCTACAGTTTTAATCTCCCCAAGAAACCATCAAGTTTGCACAAAGTCCCATTAAAGTCACCATGAAGAACTTCTCAACATTTCTCACCACTCTTATCCTCATCTCAGTACCATTAAACATGAGTTCATTCAATATAATTCAACCTAACGTACTAAATACCAACAAAATACAAACAAGTAAGTACATCATCACGAGGCCTCTCCCCTCCTCCCTCCCCTCCTCCCTC
>BRXZ01002474.1:0-12526 GCA_030267625.1 Triparma retinervis
AGTCCTGCTCTGTCGGTGAATGTCATAGGTTCCAACTCCAACTCCATCTTGGAGAGGAAGACTCTGCTTTCCGTTGACGTCATCGCTCCGGCTTCGACCAAAAGGACGCCTACTCACCTAGTGCTTGTTATTGACGTGAGCGGGTCGATGGGGTGTTCTGCTGATGTTCAAGGTGCTTCAGAGAGTACCGGTTTGTCTGTCTTGGACATTACGAAGCACGCAGCCAAGACGGCTATCAAGCTTCTCTCCCCTCTCGATACCTTGTCAGTCGTCAAGTTTGACAGCAACGCAAGTGTTGTTTTCGATAGCATGCCGATGAGCGTTTTGAATATGAAGCAGGCGATCAAAGTGGTTGAGGAACTTCACCCTGGAAGCTCCACGAACTTGTGGGACGGCTTGCTTAAGGGTATGCAACAGGTCAAGAAGGGAAATGTTGCCAACACGCTCTCGTCTGTGTTTCTTTTGACCGACGGAGTCCCAAACGTCGAGCCTCCCCGTGGCCACATTCCGATGATGCAAAAGTTTATTGACGAAAATCCCCACCTTAAGTTCAGCGTCAACGTTTTTGGATTCGGCTACAACCTTATGTCGTCTCTTTTGCTCGAAATCGCTCTTAATGGCGGTGGCAACTACTCGTTCATTCCTGACGCGTCCTTTGTTGGCACCGTGTTTGTTCACTCGGTCAGCAACGAGCTGTGCAAGGTGAGTCGTAATGGACAAGCGAGGCGTCTGTCGACAAAGCGAAATTTCGTCACGACATAATCTCACCCATTCACCACGGCGCTGCTTCAATTCTTGCAACACTCGCCTCAGTTTGGGGTATCTGCCGTTCTGAAAGTCGAGACGTCGAATTCCTCGGGTGTAGTTCTCGGCGCAAGCGGTAACAAGCAGCTCAAAACACTCCAAACGTCGTGGGGCTATTTGATCGATGTCGGATCCCTCTCTTTCGACCAAACGAGGTCCTTCGTCATGACTTTCGACGGGCCTGTCTCTGTTGACTCCGTCACACTCTCGTACCATGATTTGAATGATGGAGTGGGCCAGACGAGTGAATTGGTCACAACACCTTCTATTTCCCCGTCAACAAATCCTTCAATCAACCATGAAATTCTTCGCTTGCTTTCAGTCGATGCCATCACCGACGGACTCGGCAAGTACGATGGCAAGCGCATGCGGAATCTCAGTGAGGCCCAAAGCGCCATCGCATCCGTCGTCTCTACGATCAAATCAAGCGATTCGCCCGCCTCTGCCGCTCTCACCATTGATATGACGGGACAGATAACCGAGGCTTTCAGCAAGTCAGATTACGCGGATAAGTGGGGGATCCACTACCTACCGATCTGCCGTGCTCACCTTCTCCAAATTTGCACTAACTTCAAGGACCCCGGTCTTCAAAAGTACGCCGAGGGGACCTTGTTCGAGAAGCTGAGAAACGAGGGGGATGATATTTTCATGGCTATGCCCGCTCCCAAGCCATCTCACGGTGGGGAAAGGATGAACAGTGCCAACTTCTCTAGGACCTACTATAACGCCTCCAATGGATGCTTCCACGGCAATTGCGACGTTACTTTGGAGGGCGGGATGTCTATCAAAATGCGCAATCTAAAAAAGGGCGACCGTGTTGTGGGCACGGGAGGGGCCATTGTTGAGGTTCTATGCATCATGAAAACCCTCGTGGAGGGCTCTAAGTGCGATATGGTCACTCTGAGTGGAGGATTGTGCGCGACCCCTTGGCACCCAATCTTCTACGAAGGAAAATGGCAGTTTCCAAGGGACATCACGACCTCCGCTGAGACGGCCTGTGATGCCGTATACTCCTTCGTAATCGAAGGTGGTACAGGAATCCTCATCAATGGAGTCGAGGGCATTGCTCTAGGTCACAACATCGTCGACGATCCCATCGCCTCTCACCCTTACTTCGGCACTGACAATATTGTGGAAGACTTGAAGAAGCTGAGGTCCTTATGGGAGCACGGGCTGGTCGTGTTCGATTACGGGTGCATGAAGAGGGAGGAGGACAACAACACCGAAACGATGATCGTTGGCTTCCACATGGAGCGTCTCGTTTTGGCGTAAGGTGGTGATTTGGGTGAGTCGGCAAGGGAAAAGGGGGAGAGAGAGAACACCTGTACTCGCTGTATTCTCGATTGGACGGGTGAACTTGCGCTAAATCCAATTTGGCAACTGGTATATCCCAAAAATAGGACACTAGCAAGAAAAAGCAAGTTTTTTGTTCTTCTTAACTTTCGCTAGATTTCCACCGCCCCACCCCCCGCGCTCCCTACATCGCACTTCTTGTGTCCAATTTTCTCGTTAGCTCCTATTCCGACTTCTCATCAGTGTTCGAATCAGAAGAAGATGCCGCAGCAGCTGCGAGTTTCTTCTCCGCCTCCTCAGCCTCGGCAATTTGTTCCTTTTCCCAGTCCCTCAGTTCATCGTCGTCATCCATGTCGCTAGTTGACTCTCCGCGCATCATCTTGATCATGCGGAGGGCATCCTGCATCCCCCTCTCCATGTTTTCTTCAATGTAGTCATCTTCTTTGAGCGACGTGTTGCGGGAAAAGTATTGTTCACGCCACTCCCTGGCGAGGATCTCCCTTGCGTCAGTTTCAATTTGCTTTCTCTCAAACTCGGCGGACTCTGCTTTAGCCTTAGCCATTAGATCTTTGATTTCCTGCTCGCGTGACTTTGAAATCTCAACCTTCTTTACTTCCTGTACCTTGGCGACCTGCAGGCGAGTGCACTAGGGTTAGCAAGGCTCATGGCAGGGGAAGCTACACTAACCATGTCCCGGCGTGCTCGACCCCTGAGCCTCTCTTACCTCTTCCTCCTTTTGCTCCTTCTCAACGACTGCGGACTCATATTTCTCGACACCTCCCATGATCATGTTCTCAACTTCCTGGGAGCGGGTGTATCCCTTGGAGCGGAGAGACTTGAGGTACTCGTAGCTTTTGTTCTCGGTAGACACGCCACGAAAGGATACAGCCTTGCCAACCGCAGATTCCAAACCGAGGCACTCGGTAATGAGCCTCAAAGCCTCGTCCCTGGGAATGGTGCAGTCGGCGAAGCTCTCGACATCCGTCGCCTCGCCTACACGATAAGGGGTGGAACCTTCGGCTCCATCGACGATAGTAGGCATCGTGATTACAGTGAACGAGACTCCTCCGGCCTTGCTCAGGGCACTCACAGCATCCTTGACCTTCTTCGCGTTCTCAGGCTTCTCCATGACAACCACAACATTCCCCACCTTGGCCTCAGATGCGCTCTTCGCGAGATCCTTTACCTCCGAAGCCTCGACACCATACGCAATAACCGAGTTGACACCGACAAGATCGTCCTTGCTTGGCATGCAGTCGGGCTTGGCAGCCTCCTGGAAAGAAAGAATATCCAACAGTCCCGAGTACCTGGGACGAGCGCAGCGAACCACCGCAAGGGGGTAAGGAGCGAGTGGAGGTTGTCTCGCCTCTCCTTCATGATGCCTGTACACGCTTCGGTGTTCCACCCTCGACACACAATTCTCTTGAGGACATTGCTTCAATCACAATTTTCTCACCTTGCACTTCTACTAGTTAGCCTCTTCTTCGCAAACGCAGCGTCGTTGCAGAACGCAACGATTTTGCTGAAAGCAAAAGAGGGGTTCTCCTTCAAAAAATCAAAGGTCGTCTGATCCGTCCTCTCCTTGGTTTTGAGCAGACCGCACACCAACACAGTAGAACCCGAATTTCTGACGGCAACTGGTTTTGGTCCCATCGTAGCGGCGTCTAGTATCGAAACTTCGTCCTCGACAATCTAATTCGAAGTGGTGACAAGAGAAACGAGTTAATTTATAATCAGAACAACGGCCAGCTGGTGCCCGTGTCATTGCAACCCCCCAAAATGACCATTTAAGACTCACATTCAATCCACCTCCATCAATGCCAGCCATATACAGAGGCGATACAAGTGGTGAGCGCTGATGAGATACGACCTGCGCACGAGGGGGTCAGCATGAGGGAATGAGAAACAGGGGGGACCTGACAAGGAATATGGAAAAATGAGGGCCACAAAGGGACCGCAAGTTGCTGAAGTGTTAACACTCACCCTAGTGACCTTGGGAATGCCAAAGCTGGTCGCCGTCGTCACGAATAGTAAAGTGAGCAAGATCAGTAGCATGGTTTTTGATGTTTAGTTTTTTTATAAAGCAAACAAAGTACTAAAGTGTTTGTCCTTGCGACAAAAACTATTGTTCGCTGTCTCCGTTGTCTCCTTTTTGCACGAGGATCAATGAAAGGTTTCCGTTTTCGATCATTTGCAGTAATCCCTCATAACCTCTTCCCCCGCCAACCCAACAAATTCCTCATGTCTCCCCAAGTAGCTATAGCCGTCGTATTGGTATTGGTGGTTGGCTTGCAGATTCTACTTTCTTTTCGATTGTCAGCTGATTTTGGAGGTAATGATTCTTCCCTTCAGACTTCCAATCCTCTTCCCTCAACGCATGAAGCCAAACCTAGAAAAAGAGTTTGGCACGAGATGCATGGCACAACCGAGAAGTACGTTGCAATGCATTATGTTGTCACACTCGACGGTGTTCCTTCTGCTCCTACGGAAAACACAGGCAGGTTGAATGCTTTCATGTCGATGTGGGGAGATTGTAAGATAGAGTTTGAGGTTTGCACCGGCACAATGTTGTCCCTTCAAGGAGCCGGACTCACTGAAACGATATTAAGGTGTCTAAGCAGCGCATACGAAAGCGGTGCAGACGCTGTGTTTTTTTACGAGGACGATGCACTGCTCTTCGAGGAATCATTTTGTGACGAGGACTACCGTAGAGAGCTACTAATTTCCTCCCCTGACGATGCTCTGCTTCTCCTCACCGGGGCGCACGACTTTTGGATAGATCAGGAGAAACTCGACGAAAAACTGGGAGGTAACCCTGAAAGGTTTTCAAGGGGAGACTCTGAATACTTACCACTGCTTCAATCCTTTGGAACTTACGGGTTTGCCGTACTTCGCAACAAGATGCAAAGGGTTATAAGTTTACTCAATGCAGAGCTCGAAGAGTGCACTAAACAGGCTAGAAAGTGCAGTCCAGATCTCTGTATATACCAATTCGACAAGAATACAGAAGGTGTCTATGTTATCGACCCATTGATTGTAGACCACAAAAGAGGAACTTACAGTAACAGTTGGAAAAAGTTCAGAAAAGACACCCAAAATGGTGAAACTTGGATGGGAAAACGGAAGGTTAGAGACATGCTCGCCAAAAAACTCATAAAAAAGTGGAAGAAAACACAAGGTTTCTGAAAAATGAAATTGTATTGTGAAATTGTTTTCGTGTTGTTGATTTTTTGCGTTGCCTATTTCAAAAGGTTATAAAAGTGAATAAAACAAGCAAAGCAAGGGACGGGGTTTCCTCTACTGCCCAGCTTTCCCCTTTTAAAAGAACCAAAATGAAGAAGTGTGTCCGAAGTGTGGGCCCAAAAGGCAACAAATTTCATTTCATCAACAAATTTAGGTATGTCGTTTCTGTATCTGTTATCCGTACTCAAAGGCGGATCTTATGGTCCATGCCACTTTTTTAGCTTGTTGGGCGTTCGATTAGTTGAGAAAAATGCATTACTTCTTTATCGTCGAACGTGATTCCGTTGATGTGCCAATTTGTTACAGTTCTGTGTCTCCTTTTCGCGATTAAACCCTTCAAATCGTTCTAACACATTCTAAAATACGCAAACACTGACCCTTTTAGAAAAATGGAGCGCACTTACATCATGATCAAGCCTGACGGAGTTCAGAGGGGTCTCGTTGGAGAGATCATCAAGCGTTTTGAGCAGAAAGGCTACAAGTTGGTCGCTATGAAGCTCTGGTCTCCTCCTCGTGAGTTCATGGAGAAGCACTACGCCGACCTCTCCAGCAAGGGATTCTTCGCTGGCTTGATCAACTACATGACCAGCGGACCTGTGGTTTCCATGGTCTGGGAGGGCGCCAACGTTGTCCTCGAGGGCAGGAAGATGCTCGGTGCCACCAAGCCTACCGACAGTGCCATGGGCACCATTCGCGGAGACTTCTGCATCGAGGTTGGCAGGAACATCTGCCACGGCTCTGACTCTGTTGAGTCTGCCAACGCTGAGATTGCTCTTTGGTTCCCCGATGGTGTCTCCGAGTGGGACTCCTGCGAGTCTGCCTGGATCTACGAGTAAATGCGGTTGAATTTGCTTTAAACTGAATCTATTCGATGAATGAAAAATTGTTTGCGTTTTTGCGTTTCGTGCTTCACCATAATATTATCTCAAACCACATTCGTTAGGTACGACCACCGACATTCGCGTCGGATGAAGCTCCAGGATTGGGGTTCGGGGTACCTACCGGAGGGGACCAAGCTCCGTAATACTTCCGAGCAGCCTCCTCGCCGTAGTAAGAAGTGTACTGCCAGAATTGCTCATAGTAAGCGGTCGGGTCAGTTGCCGTGACCTCCTTAGCAGGTGCCGAAGTTGGTGCCTGAGCTGGCACCGGCACTGATGTAGGCGCCGGTGCAGATGTCGAAGGCTGCCTTTGCTGCTGCTGCTGTGCTTGTGCAGCATAGTAGGCAGCCCATTCCTTTGAGTAATCCTTCTGCGGCTGCTGCTGCTGCTGCTGCTGCTGCTGCTGCTGCTGCTGGTAATGCTGCTGCTGCTGCTGCTGCTGCTGCTGATGTTGGTGGTGGCCGTAGTAACCTTGCTGCTGCCCCCCGTAGCCGTAAGCGCCCTGAGATTGACCGTAGCCCATCCCCCCCCCGTAGCCACCACCCTGTCCCATTGGGTTTGGTTGCCCTCCCATAAAGAATGCGGTGTTCTGCTCTAAAAGCATCCTCTCGACAATCTGTTTGACTTGCTGGACGCTTTCGTTCGTGCCAGAAATGGTACAGGTACGGTGCGGCATCCCAACATCAGAAGCAGGAGGAATTTGAAAGCGTGCCTTGGTCTGACGTTGGATCTCCTTGATGACGCTACCACCGCGCCCAATCACCATACCAACGTCCCTGTCTGGGATGGCCATCGTTATCGTTACCCCTCCCATCCCGATGGTGGCCCCCCCACCAGCTCCGTCGCCTCTCTTCAAAAGGACGTCTTCCATGAGCTCCTTTGTCTGATCGCACCCCTCCCGAGTGGGGTGAGTAATGACGCAAGTTCTGACAGTGGGATCATCAGAGTCAGCCTGGGAGGGGATTTGGATGTTGCCCCCGGTGCGGTCCTGAATCGACCTGATCGTTTGTCCCCCCTTGCCGATAATCAAACCAACATCAGAATCAGGAATCTTCACCTTGATGGAGCTATGCCCAGCGTCAATCGCGGACCTGATCCTTTCCGCCACCCCCCCCCCACCCCCCCCAGAGGACGAAGGGTTACCCCCCGAAACGGCCGCCAACCGGTCCTTCACCATCTTCTCCACCATGGCCTTGGCCATGGCAACTGTTGAAGGCTCAGGGCTCTTGAAAGTCACAGTGCGGACGTTGGAACCAGGGGGCATGTCTTGCTCCCTCTGAATCTGCACGTTGCAACCGGTGACGCTCTGAATATTCTTGATGCTCTCACCACCCCTACCAATCACGTACCCAATTACAGCATTGGGAACGCTAATGCTCTCCTCTGTGTCCCCCCCACCATTACCGTACATCGATAGCTGTGAAGTACTTCCCGGGACACTAGAATCGCCGCCTCCACTTTCCTCACGGGGCAGCTTTGATGGCCTTTCATCGTCTGCCGATTCCGTCCTATTCCTCTTCTTCATACCATCAATGACATCACTCGAATTTCCGCCTTCGACCGCAACATCATCGCCACTATTGAGCTTGGCAGCGATGGCCTTGGCCTTTTCAAGTGCTGTGAGCGCAGACATGCAAGACAATTTTGCTTATTTGCCTGGTGGCTCCCGGCTCCAATCAAGGGGGTGAAAGAAATTTTCAAATTTGTCTCATAATACGTCGATTTGGTACGGCTACGAGTTTTCTCTATGTTATGTTGTGCGGATGATTCTTGAAATCTTCTCTGGTGGCTCATGGGCCCTATACCAGCCCTCGCACACAAACAGAGGGCGACAAACAACCAGTACTTCAGGCACGCGGCGGCGCTGGACGAGGACATAGGGGACACAAGATGCGTCGAACTCCTCAAGCTCCACGGCAGGGTCCGCGTGCTTGTCGCCGACACCAGGGGAGCAATCAGCGGCGACTTCACCAGTTTCATCAAGATGTGCGCGAAGGATGCGGCCTATGAACACTGGGACGACATGGACGCCGCCAGCCCTCACCATGCAGAGCAGACCTACCTCCAACTCTTCCGCAGGTCTGTCGGAGTCGCTGCAGTGCGCGAGGGAGCGAAGTGGATGCGCAACGCCCTCGACCACTTCATCGACCTGAAGAATAGGAGGCCAAGGGGGGAGGATGCCAGAACGTTTTCCAGGTTGCGCGCGGCCCAGCGCCAACACCGCCGGGATTACCTCGACTGCTTCTACCATGGGAGGAACCAGCATGACCCACACCGCGCGTAGAGAATGACGGACAGGGACCCCCCAGAAGTGCGCGAACGTTACCATTTTTCAAAGTATAGTCACCACGAGTCAAAGAATCGGATCATAATACTGTTTAGATGATTAAATCTTATTCATGAGAATCGGTTTGTCAACCTTGAGTCCAAGATAAACTTTTTCAGACGGTTATTTCCCACGGCACGAATTATATTTCTGCGCACTCCCACCCGTAAACCGTCCGGATTTCATATTTTTATCCGTTTCGTCCAGGTTGAAAATTCCCATTTCACCTTTTTAGTCAAAGAGGACCGTTTCTCCTCGGGGGAAAAAGGTTTCACTTTTAATTTCCTTCATGGCCTCTGGCACTTGCTCCGTGAGGGTGTCAGTAAGGGTTCGTCCCCCTACTACCTACGATAGTATATCAGGTCGTTCAAATGCAGTACAAGTCCACAAACAAGTCAAGGCAATAACAATCGGGTCCTCCCAATCGACAACCTCTGTTTCTGGTGCTGGCCACCAGTTCACCTACGATGAAGTATATGATGCCCATGCTTCTCAGACAGATATCTACCAGGGCGTCGGAGCCGGGATGCTGTCGAGTGTCTTTGAGGGATATAATTCAACTGTGAGTATAGTGGTTCGAATTTGTCCTAATGTGTTTACGCTTTCATGGCTGTCACGCAATGTCTAGGGTTTGCAGGTGGCTTGAGGCCTTGTTTGTTGAAAGAAATGATCCGTCCGTCTTCTCCCTCAACTCATCCTCGTCCCCCCCCCTCCTCCCTAACCCCAATTCCCTTCATCGCCTCTCCAGATTCTCGCTTATGGCCAGACGGGATCAGGGAAGACGTATACGATGGGGTCTGAGGCAGGACAGGTGGCATGTCCAACTTCTTCCAACCTAGATCCCTCGTCATCCTCTGGAGTTGATATGAGCTCGTCCTCTGTCGGCTTGATTCCCCGTTTCATGGCTGACCTTTTCCGTGGAATTGAGTCCACCACTGCAGCCTCTGACGAAGCTTCGGAGAGTTCTCAGCCTTTCCACAAGTACACCGTTACGGCTTCATTCCTCGAAGTCTACGGCGAGGACATTCATGATCTGTTGGCTTTGAACCACAACAATCCTCCCTCGCTTCCCATTCGTGAAGACTCCAGTGGGGTAACGGTGGTCGGTCTGTCGTCCAAAGTCATTCGAAGTGCCGATGAGGCCCTCAACGTCCTACAAAAGGGCACGATGCACAGGACGACTGCAGCAACGCTAATGAACAAGGTGAGTGAGAATCGAAACGGGTATATGTCAAACCGCGCGCCCTATAACGACCATCAATATGATTATCCCCAACGAGATCTTTTTGTCTAACTTCTTCACTCGTCGCAGCATTCAAGTCGTTCTCACGCCGTTTTCACGGTTACCTTGACTAAGGAGCTCGTTGCACGCACTTCAACGGCACAAAATACTTCGGAATCCTCCACCGTCGTTTCTACAGCAGCCACGAACGCCTCGACGAGTCGCACCACGGTATCGAAGTTGACTTTTGTCGACCTCGCCGGATCAGAGCGCATGAAGAAGACCGGGGCTGAGGGCGACAGAATGAAAGAGGGCATTCAGATCAACGTGGGCTTACTTGCCCTCGGAAACGTAATCAATGCGCTTGGGGACACACAAATGAATGCGAGTGGGGAGAACAACGTCTCGCGCCACGTCCCCTACCGTCAATCAAAGCTCACCAGGCTTCTACAGGATGCCCTTGGCGGCAACTCTCAGACTGTCTTCCTGGCCTGCGTGTCACCCCTTGAATCCAACATCGGGGAGTCTCTTTCCACTCTCAAGTACGCAAACCGGGCCAGGAACATCAAGAATAAACCCATCAAGAACATCGACCCGACTGTCCTCGAGCTCGGACGTCTCGAAGCGATCGGGCACGGTCTCAAAATGGAGCTTCTAAGGCTCAAGTTCTTCGAGCTCAAGGGGGAGCAGGTCCCCAAGGCTCTCTTTGCATCAAGTTCCCAGAACGACGATTTCTTCAAACGCGACGAAGTCAAAGCCTACCTGAAGGAGGTCGAAGAAAAGGCAATGTGCGACTTCGGCAAGGGCTTCTCATCAGCCGGGCTCATGTTCGGGAAGAGTGACGGGCCAAAGTTCCCACATGGAACCTTCAACTTCAGTCAAAATCTGGATCCTACCAGAGGCAACAAGCTATCCTTTAGCGGGGACCTTGACACTGCGCTTATCAACAGCTCCCCCGACGAGGACATGGCCATCTTAGATCAATTGCTCGAGCTTCAGCAGGGTGAGAATGACTACCAGAAAGACCAAGCGAGCACAGAGACCGCCATCAACGAGGTCAACGAGGAACTCGACGAGCAAGAGACACTTCTCGGCAAACTTCGCGGAAGGTGAGAGATCATTTGAAGCGTCCATAATTCCAATTTGCTCCTCTTTACCCCACCTCACCTCACACCTCCTTTCCCCAATAAAACACTACCAGCCTCCAAGTCTACCATACCATGAAGGGCAAGTACGAAAAACTTCTCAACGAGGTTTCGAGCCTTGAACAAGAGAAAGGGGTACTAGCGGAGCAGCTCGCGAAGGTTGAGGTGGACCCAACCCGAGGTTGTAGTAAGGCCATCAAACTCAAGTTGGATAAGGTAGAGGAATCCCTTGCTCGCGCTCGCTCTGAATCGAGAAAACAGCAGCAGCTGTACAAGACAGCGGAACGAGGGGCTCAGAAAGCTAGAGTGATGGAGAGAAAAATCGAGGAGCTCAAACTTGGCAGGGTGAACTTGATGAAAAAGCAGAAGGAAACAATTGCTAAACACCGCGCGTTTACGGAGAACAAGACGAGGGAGATCCAGTCTCTCAAGAAGAAAGAGAGGAAACAGGACAAGAGCCTCACCAAACTCGAAACCGAGTGTAAGAAGCACAAGAAAGCTCTCGATCGAAGAACCTCCTACTGTCACAAGATCACAGACAAGCTGAAGCAAACCGAAGTTCACCTAATGAGGCTCCTCGCGATGAGGAAGCGGGAGCTTGAGAAATCCAATGCTGCTAGATCAAAAGCCGGAGAGGCGGGGATTCGCCTTGGGAGTAAACTACACGTGAACGGCAAGACGAAAAAATCACTGGGTCGACTGAGCTTCATTCAGCCTCCTAGTTGGACGGCAGGTTCCACTAGTGAGGGTAACGACTCCTCCGGCTTCGCACCCAAGAATCAGGAAGTTGCTTCCCTCAAGTTCCTCCTCGAGAACTTTGTCATTGAAAGGATCGAATTGGCCGAAACCCGCGAAAAGTACGAGGTCACTGTAGAGGAATATTCGATATTGATGCGTAACTTGGTAGAACAAATCAAAAAGCTAAGTGAACTCAAGGCAGACAATGAAGGGGGTCTCACTACAGAAGCAGAGGCCGATCTCGTGAACTACGAACGCAACATCGAGGAACTTGAATTGAGGTTGGAGCTTGTCGGTGTAGATATGGAGGAACTTAGGGGAAGACTCACTGGACATCTTGAGGAAGAAAGTGGCGCTGAGAATGAGGGCACCGTCCAGGACGCCGCCACGTTAAAGGTCGTTGGTGACATGGTCGCTCCTATTGCGAGAACTCTGGTACTTGAGCTTATGGGCACCCTCACCAACAGCGAGTTGCTAAGAAGGAGCCTGGAAAAGGAGGCTGAGGCCAAAGATGCCAAGTTGGGAGAGTTGGAGACTAAGAATGCCGACCTCACGACAAAAATATCTCAAATAGCCGAAGCTAGTCAGTTTGGAACCATTCACGGTGCAGAGGGAGCCTTCAAGATTAAGAGTCAGCTGGATGAGAAGGAACGCAGGCTCTCGGAGACCAAGGAGAAACTCACCAAGGCTGAACTAAAGTTCCAGTCTGCCGGCATTGAATTGGCCGAATATAAAGAGAAGCTCTCTGTGGTCGATGTCTCAAAGGATGTGAAGAAAGAGACCGCCTCAACACTCGCACAACTCCAGACCTACTGGCGCCTCCTCGGGATCGATCTTGAAGAGAGGGAGAAAGTTAGGAGCGAACTCGAGGGCTGCG
>BRXZ01002505.1:2066-18373 GCA_030267625.1 Triparma retinervis
CTCCCCCCCCTCCTCCTCCTACCTCCCCCACTACCTCCACCTCTCAAGCTCCGTGAACCCCACCGTCTCAACCTACCTCACCACGCCCCTTCACAATGACCTCTCCCTAACCCGTTCCCTCACCGTCTCCCTCACCTACCACGAAATCCTCCACGCCCCCACCCGGACCACGATCCTCAACTGCGCCAACGCCATCCTAGCCAAGGGGCTCTGCGTCCTCCGCAACGCAGCGGACAAGCCCCTCCTAGAGAAGCTGGGGGAGGCAGCCCTTACGGACCTGGAGGAGGCACTGAACAACGTGCTGGAAACTAAGGGCATCGACATCACGGGGGGGGAGGACAGCAGGTGAGGCGAACGTTAGATGCCATGGCGAAGGAACGCAGAAGGCACCCCTTCACTTATCCCACGACGCGCAACCCATTTCGCGACTCGCTTCGCTCGCCATCCCCCCACCCGCAGCATTGGATACAAGGAACTCTCCATGCGCGAGGACTACCGCTGCGACATAAGGACCGGTCCCCACCTCTC
Organism: Triparma retinervis; assembly: GCA_030267625.1. Taxonomy (NCBI): domain Eukaryota; class Bolidophyceae; order Parmales; family Triparmaceae; genus Triparma; species Triparma retinervis. Next base: position 2,595 of record BRXZ01002505.1, read on the forward strand.
TCAGCTCCAGGCTGAAGTTTCGGCACTAAAAGACAACGATACCATTCGGACGATCGTGACCATGGCCTGCAACTCTACCGACCGGTCCTGTTCCAAGAACCGCATCCACATGGGCAATTACGGCCGGCACAACTTCAACGGCGGGGGCCCCTCCGGTCCCTACCCCCCCCCCAAGACGTCCAGCGGCTGCGTGGTCTCCCTCCCCGGTTGCGTGAGCCAGGCTGTCCACGCGGACACCCCCCACCTCTTCGACGAGTTCCAGAACCGCCCCCACTACGTCAACGCGTTCTACTGCACGGAGGAGGGGGGGGGGGGAATGGAGAAGGGGCAGACGGCGTTCGCGGTGGGGAGCCACATCCTGGAGGTTTGCAAGGAGATGACGGAGGGGGGGGAGGAGGGGAGGAAGTTCATGGAGAGGTGAGAAGTTTTTTGGGGGGGGCTAAGGAGAGAGAGAGAGACAAGTCAAACTAAGGCGGACAAGTCAGGGGGGCACACCACGCCGTTAAATTCGACACGCTAACAAATCCGCTTTGCAGAAACGTTACAAGGCCTCATGTGGGACTGGGGGACTGCGTCATGTTTGACGCTAGGGTCCTCCACTGGGGGACCGAGAATAGGTGGAAGCAGGCAACCCAAAACGATGTGGACCCTCGTGTATCATCACAACAAACCATAAAGAGGAACAAGGGGTGGAGGGGCATATTCTACGCCAATTATTGGAGGGAGTTCTTCCAGGATCCTAAGAATTGGGACAAACGAGAGAGCGTGTTCCCGGAGCACGCGATTGATGAATAGACACTGTCTTTTTCCTTTGTATCTCCTCAATTTTTCTTAGTAGACCCCCCCCCCCCTCAACCCCTACTCATCAGACACCTCAGCCTCTGGCAAGTACTTCTGTGTGTCGTAGTACCTAAACCCGCAGTCTCCCCTATGCCCCTTCCCCCCTTGTCCATCGCTGCTTGAGTATCCTTCTTCGCAAATGCACATCCCGATATCGTCGTTGCAGTACCCGTGGCTCGAGCACTCCAAGTTCTCCTTGGTGCCCTTGTAGTACTCTGTGACGTTGATCTTGCTTATCGAGTCGCTCAGGTTTGGCTTCTTGGAGAGCGTGCTGCTCACCACCCGAAGGGGAGGCACGTCGCCGAGCTCCGACAAGAATTCCACACTCGCGTACGTCGTGTTGCATATCCCCTTCCCGCTCCCGTAACCAGGAGTCCCTACGACAGTGCTGTTCACGAATGTAACGTTGACCTTTCCTATCGTGAATATGTCCTCCAGCTTCTTTTTCACAATAGGAGCACCGTCGTTCCAGTTGATTGCCGCCGTCGTGTTCTCTCTGAACTTGATGCTGAACGTTCCTGCGGTGGCCGAGCAATAAATCCTTTGCACTTCGTTGTCCCCCGGTGTCAGGGGGTCGTCCCCCCTCGGGCATTCCATCTTGCTGCAGTCGAAACCTTTATAGTCCGTGTGCGTGTTAGCGTGATATCCCCTGAACGTGTTGAACGCCACTGACTCCAGCATCCCGTCGTTGCCCAGCTGGTCCCAGTCCCAGGCGTAGCTGCGATGGCAATGATGAGCGAATCGCCGAAATGATTGCGTTGTTGATGTTGGTGGATGGGTTAGATTTGTTGAATTGTTCAACTCGTTTGCCCCCCCTTTCCTCTCTCCTCTCTCCTCTCTCCTCTCTCCTCTCTCCTCTCTCCTCTCTCCTCCACGCCACTCTCTCACCTGTTCCCCGCCATGCTCTTCCTACAATAGCACGCCTGAATCTTATTGGCGTCCCAGGTGCTATCGGTCGAAGTGTACGTCGCGCTGTTGTACTCTCCGTTTGTCGTGCTGTACGTCGCCAGCTTGTTCATGGTCATGCACACGCCCTTGTCTCCGCAAACATAAGTGTCGTTGAGGGCGCACTTCATCTGGCTGCACACGCTGCCCTCGAAAAGGGCGGAGCACGTGCACTGGCCTGTCTTCTTGCTGCAAGTCCCAGCGTTGCTGCAAGGCGCGAGTTGGTGGGCCTTGGTCGGGCTGACGGCCTCGTCGAACCAGGACTTCCCCTTGCTGCAGCTGAGCCACTCGCAGGCGCCCCCCTCGTAACCGTGGGTGCAGTTGCACTGCTTCTGGGCGTTGCAGGCGTTGTGCTTGGTCCCGCATATGCTTTGCGCCCCGCCCCACTGGGGCGCAACGTAGGGGCAAGTAATACCAGTCCAGTTGAAGTCTGTCCTTATGCTTCCGCAGTCCTTGTAGTTGAACTCCTCAGTCGGTCTGCCGCCTCGACCATCGCTGCTGGGACCATAGCCAGGGTAGCACTTGCAAGTCCCATCGTTCTTGTTGTCGGGATTGCAAGTTCCTCGACCAGCGCACTCCAGCATTACCTTGGTTGACTTTTGTGACGACACAGTAGGTATGTAAGCAGAGCTCTGGCCGGACCTGTACATCGCCGCGGCGACATTAGTCCCGGTGAGCCTAGTCGCGTTCACCGTGATGTTCTTGTAGTCCCTCAATTTAAAGTCGTCCCTAAGAAACTGAATAGTCGTGGCGGCTCCGTTTGGACCGCAAACGCCATTTTCGCTGCCGTACGTTTTTACTCTCACGTCCGTGATCATATGAAGCCTTTCTAGCTCATCTTCGACCAGGCTGGCGGCGGCATTAAAGGGAATGAGCCTCGTGCTCTCCCCCAGGTAATTCAACGTTATCCAGCCCTGACAGTTGCTGTCGCACTTGCAGTCAAGAACCTGGATCTCGTCGACCCAGGTCGTCTCGGGATCTGGCCCCCAGGGGCNNNNCACGCGCCGTGGCCGGAGCACTTCTCCCCGATCCCCATACTGTTGTCCCCCTTGGGGCACGAGGTCCTCTGGCAAGCATTGCCCTCAAAGCCGTCCCTACAAGTGCACTCCCCCGTCATCCTGTTGCAAAAACCGAACCCGCTACACTCGACATCATCGGCATGAGCGGTCTGCGCCGCTGTCGGCACGTCAGCCCAAGCCCTCCCAGCAGGGCATACTCTGAGGGTGCAGGCAGTCCCAGTGTAGCCGCTGTGGCACTTGCACTCGTGCCCGAACTTGTCTACGAGGCCGTCCTGCTTCGCTCCGACGCACTGACCGTGCCCCGAGCAGCCCGCAGGGCACCCCCCCCCGTAAACCGTCCAGGCATTCTTCACCCCAGGATCAGCTGAAATTGTTGGGACCACCGACAGAAGCACAGACGACAGGAGGAGCGCGCTCACGGCAGGGAGGAGAATCCGCGACAGCCCACCGATAGCTCGATTCAAAATCGCGACAAGCGGCTCCCCTCCTTCTCCCCTTTCCCCCTCCCCATCGGGCTCGGGAAGGAGGGACCTCGAGGGTGGGTGGATTGGGGGCATTCTCGGTCGGACTCTCCGGATACAGCCCGATGTCTCTCTTGTAATGTTTTAGAACGGGCGCAGGCGAGCTAGAAAAATTGCTCACTCAAGCAGCAATTTCCAAGCAAAGAAAAATTTGTTTGAGTCCGGCGAGAGTGAGCAGACAGGGCTGAGTTAAACTTGGGAATGGAGCCTGACCAGCAGCTGACCAGCGTGCCTTTGCTTAAGTACACTAAACCTGCCGTCTCTGGTGATCTTCCCCCGGTCAGAGGAGGTGAGAAGATGCCTCGGCATGCACCCTGGGAGCCATTATTCCAATCACCCAAACCCCAACCGCTTGTGCCTTGGCGCTCACTTACTCACCCAAAAACTCCCCTCTTCCCCAACTCTCCCTCAGGACATGGTTGTGTCGTCGCGGATATGCAGTTGGTAATCTTTGGAGGTCACGCTTACCTCGGTAACGGCGATTTTGAGTACCTTAACGACACTTGGGTGCTGGACATTCCCACCCTCACCTGGCAGAAGGTTCTCCCGCACGGGACTCCCCCCGACAAGCGGTATGGCGCCTCTTGCCAAATAGTTGGAAGCAGGATGTTCGTGTTTGGCGGCCGTGGACCCAATGGTCAGCTCTATCGCGACATGTTCTTCCTCGACCTTGTAGAGTGGACGTGGGTGCCCGTCTCGGCAACGTCTTCCGGGCCCTCCCCTCGCTTCTACCACGCTTCCTTGGTCGTGGGAAGGAAACTAGTCATCCACGGTGGCTGGAACGGGCAGTCAAAATGCCACAATGACCTCTGGGTGTTTGACACTGAGACCTTCACCTGGGTCAAGCCCCGGACAGCCGGCCTCCCCCCTCCCCCGATGTACGGGCACAACCTCAACCTGACGCCCAACGGCCACATCATGTGCTTGGGGGGGGTCTCCGTGACAGCGGACGGAATCCCAGAATATCACTCTGACCTGAGGTCCCTCGACACTGAGACCATGGTCTGGGAGCGCCCCCGTAATACAGGGGAGTACCCTTCCGCCCGGTACTCGCACACCACAACCCCCATCGGGAACGATTACGTTGTCATGGGGGGCTGGGGCTACGGTGGGATGCAGTCAAGGGAGGAGGGCAACAAGAAGCCCGGCGCCAACACGATGGTCGTTCTGGATTCTGACAATATGGTGTGGAGCATCCCGGAGCAAATCAACCCCAACCCTCTCCCCCACAAGTACGGCCACACCGCCGTTAACGTACAGCACCACCTCTTCATATTTGGGGGATGGAATGGCAAACAGGCCACCAACGATTTGGTTATTGCAGAAATTAGTAGGGAGGGGGACTTGGGGAACATGTGAGTTGGGCTCTAGTAGTAGAGCCAAAAATGTAATGTATCATTCTTATATGAAAACAACAAAAAATTATCCTACATGCTTTCCACCATTTGATTCCCTACTCCCCCCGAAATTTATATGCGTGTTAGTCCATTTCGTTGGGACTGGTGTGAAGAATTTTTCCATAGCGTTCTGAAACCGAATCTTGTAGTTGTTCGGTTGGATAATGGTCGGCTGCTGAGCTCCGGCGATCATGCTGACGCTCTTTCCGACGCGTTCCATCTGCTTGATGATGTCGTACTGCCTCATGTAGTCAATGATTCCAACCACCAGCTCGTGCTTCTCTTCGTCAATGCCGACGAGGATGGAGTAATCGATGATGTTGATGATACTGAGGAAGAGAGTGTCGTTTAGGATACTCATGTGAAAGATTGCCCTCGCCCTGTCGGTCAGCGGCAGCGGCCTGCCCTTGGTGAACTCGAGGAAGTTCTCATCAAGGAGAACCTGGTCCTTCAAGTCCTCCCCTGGGGCAGCTTGAGAGCCTTCCCCGAACCTCTCCCTCCCATCGTTGGAGCTGTGAAAATCCTTCATACTATCGACGTCCTTCAGGGACTTTTCGCCATCGTCCCAAAATTTCTTCCCCCCCGTCTCCCCCACGGGCGTCCCCCCATCAGTGAAGCGCTCCTCAGGCACGCCAGCCCCGTTCGTGCTGTTCCTTGGGGTGGCAGCGGGGGTCCCTCCATCATCTCCCGCCCCCTTCTGGTTCACGTAGCGATTCCTCGTGCTTCCCTTGAGGTCGAAAACCATTCCAATCTTCCTCCCGTAGAAAATGTCTTGCATGACAGCCACCTGTTCCATGCTGCGTTTACCCGTGACCCTGTTGTGGTACCCGATCTGATACACCCCTACGATCTTGCACAGTACCGTCGGAAGACCGTGGAAGAAAGCCTTGCTCAGATACTCGAAATAAGCCGGGGCGCAGTCCAAGAACATTTGGAGCTCTGTCCTGCTGATGCACTTGACCACGAACCTCCCGTCGGCAGTCTTCGCGAAGGCCGCCCCACTCTTCCCTCCGTTGGCGTCCCAAAACACAGAAGTAGCCAGAGACTTGACGTAGCTAGCGTCATTGTCCAAGTCGTCATCGCCCTCATCCCCCCCCTTATCATTCCCGAACCCGTCAGTAAGATAGGCCTTGCGGACGGCTTGGAACTGCGTGGCCCAATACGTAGTGCAAACATATTTACAAATGGTTTGTCCCTTGCTGTCGCTGTCCCGGAAGTGGTGCTTGACGTGAGTTTTGCTCCTCAAGAGCATCCTCCTTTCCAACTCCTTCGCCCTCTCCTTCTTGGCTTTCGCCTCCCGCGCCTTTCTTGGGGCAGCCGAAGCTTCTTCATCGTCCTCCACCCCGCCGCTTTGCTTCTTCCCCGGAAAGTGCACCCCCTCCAAGCTTTTTGACCTGTTCAATTTCTGGATCATCTCATCTTCGTCTTCGTCCTCCCTGCTGCCCACCTTCGCGTTCCTCTCAGCTTCCCCTGGCGGCCTGCTAGGCCTGGAAAAGGAATCCCTTCCCGTCGCCCCGTCCTCCAAAAACTCCATGTACTGATCATAATAGTCACGAGAAGATAGACTATAGGCAACAACCGTGGATGGTTGGTCTTCATAAACAGGGATCACCTCTCCCCTCATCCCAGGCTCAAGCCTTGGTCGCCCGCGGGCCAGCTCGCTGAGGTCGACAATGTTGGGGTCCAGATCCTTGTTGCCTCGGTTGAAAAGACGGTTAATGGTTGACTTCAAATTGTTGGCGGTTGTCTGCCGCCTGTTACTGCCACTCATGTTCGTGTTGTCGGAAGTGTCAGACGCGCTGCTAAGGATTGGGACTGACTGCTGTTTCGGGGGCATTGGGGGACGGGCCATGAGCCCACCACTCTTGGGCGGCGTGACTGAGAGACTCCCCTCACCACCGTCGATGGACGTACTTGGCTCCGCTGCGCCTTCGATTGGCATCCCCCCAGCCTTACCCGACATCCTCTTTGGGGACGACGACATTGAGAGTGACGGAGGCCGGCTTCCGGAACTGTTAGAGTTGTTTGATAAATCCATCAACTTCCTAACCCTGTCCACTACGTCGTTCACCATATCCTCAGTTTGGGGTGCCACGTCATCCTTCAGCTTCCTCATGGCGGAGAGGGCTTGACCGATTATGGAAAGCCTATCGTTCCAGGCGCAGCACATGACGAAAAGGTTCCGTCGGAGAAGCCACGGGAACCGAAGTACATCCTCCGGCGTCATTGCGACAGCATTAGTCGACGAAAAGGCAGGGTTTGAAGAGCCCAGGCCAGTCAGCACAGAGGGAGCGTTCGGGCCCATAAACTTGGCAACATAGTACTTGTGCATCTCAATGACCGAGGCGATCTTTGTTTCGATTGTTGCCTTTGAGCTCTGAACTTCCGTAGATATCTTACCAAGCTCGGCCAGGATGGACTCGAGGTCGACCTTGCGGCTGGAAATGCTAGAAACGAGGCCACCAATTTCGGAGGACATGCTTTCAGTCCTCCTCTTGAACTTGTGGAAGAGGACCGTGGTGAGGTTCATCACCTCCGTGGCGTCGAGTTGCGACGCCGACCGGTGGAACTCGGCGTCAAAGCTTAGATTTCTCCTCGCAAAGATGTTGTACGGGCGGATCGGTAGGTAGGTAAATCGCGCCGCAAGGTCGCGGCAGCCGAAGTAGAGCGTGGTGTCGGTCTGCATGTTGTGATTGCACCCCGAGGTACACTCAAGGTTCATAAACGCCGCCTTGTTGTAGAAGGAAACTTCCAAAAACTTGCCAAAAGAGAACCTCGAGGTATCATCTGACAGGTACACCAAGGGGGTAACGACCTTTCGGCACTTGTGACAGTAGCTCCACATTGCAATATCCTGGTCCTTTGAATTCTCGCCCCCAGCGTCGTTGTTGTCGTCATTGCCCTCGTAATGGTCACTCGCATCACTAGTGTCATTGCTGGCGCTTCTCGACTGGCTGGACTGGTTGCGGTGGGGGGGCGGGGGCAGCCGAGAGTCCATCTGCTCCACAGTGATGTTGATCTGCCCATCTTTGTGGAGGAATGAAAGGGTGTGGTCGAGGACCGACTTCTTGCACGTTGGGTTTTGGCACTTCAATCCAAGGTTGAAGCAAGAATCGCGAAGAAAGTGTCCCAGGCTGACGTCCTGCTCGGTGTAGTAGCAAATTCCCTTGACCTCTGCAGGACTGCACTGGGCGTTCCCCGCCAGCCAGATGGAAGTAACAAGGATGCTCTGGTGGTCGAATGCCGTGAACCTGCCATCGGAGACGTTGTTGTTCAGCTTTGGTGCGTGCTTCTCCCACGTTTTGGTTCCAACCCAAGGCCTTCCATTCCTCCCAAATGGTGCCCTCCCAAAGTCAACAGCCAAGGAGGACGAATAAATAGGCTCGTTCACTTCTAGCCGCGCGGTAGTCTCTCGAGGAAGTGTGACATAGCGCTCGGCGAGGAAGGATGTCTCCAGGCGAAGGTTGTAGGTTATGTTGGTCACCAGCTGGAAAACCCTCTTGATTTGTTTGAGGGCAGCCCTGCTTCCTCCCCTGAGGACGACCGTTGCGCCCTTCTGCTTTGGGCAGCCCTCGAAGAAGCAGTACGTCTTGGTCACCCCTCGCTTGGCCGTGCCTTCAATGACTGCCTGTTTCCCGTCAGCAGAACTGTTCCCAACCCTCGCGGCTGCAAGCATTTTCATGCGGGCCACGTTCTCCTCAACGGAGAGGCCCTCTCCTCGGGACGAGAAAACCCTGGCGTCATCGCCCACCTTGTTCGGATTGGAGTCCTCGTCCCTAAACACAACGGTCCTGAACCTGCGGCATTCCCCCATGACCTCATCTGCCGCCTGAGTGCTGATTCCCTCGAGGCTGACGAGCACGGTCGCGCCGCACTCCCATGACACGCGCTCCATAACCCTCGCCTTGACGTTCTGGAGGACGAGAATGTTCTTCTTGGCGAGCATGGTCTGGGCCATGTTGCAGACCGACCCTCCGGTGAGGAGGACGTCCGGCGACATGGATTCGATCCTGTTGCAAAGGATCTCCATGTACTTCTCCTCGCTCTCCAAGAGCGAATCTATCGAGGCAATTTTCTGGCCTACGACCCCACTGCGTTGGAAGCTGATGCCAGTTTGGAGGAGGAGGATTCTGGGGCTGTGTATGGTCCGAATCATTGATTTCTTGATCGGCATCTTCCTCATGACGACCCCTGATATGACGGCAGAGTCGGAAACTTCCGCACCGGGGATGGTTTTCACATGAATGTAGTGCAAGGGATCAAGCTTTGACCCCCCCTTGGTGCTTAGGGTGTCAACGGCTCGTTTCGACAACTTGACGATTGTGTTGAGCCAGTGGTTTCGCTTCTTGCTCTCGACCGCGGGGCACACGGTGGCAAGGAGCTGGGTGGTCTGTATCGTGAGGTGCTGCATCGCCTGGGCATTGAAGGAGAGGGCAGAGGCCCCGGCGGAGCCTTTGGGAGACAAGTTCATGCTGCGAGGTGGGGGGAGGGGGGGAGGAGGAAAGATGATTAGCTAGGATAAGTGCAATTTCCTCGTCTCCTTTCTTCTCACCTCGATCCCCCACGCCGGGCGCTGGCGATGTCCTGCTTGGAGAGCGTGTACAGCTCCGAACTTCCTAGATTCGTGGGTAACACCTCGAAATCGTCCTCCTTCTCGAGGTTGAGAAGGAGGGGCTTGACCCCTGTCGAAATGCGAGTGGAAGACTCGACGGTACTGATAGAGACGACCTCCTGCGATGAGCGAAGCGATGGCGGGGTTAGGAAGGAGTGGAAGGTATCGGAAATGTGGTTGTGTGATCCCCTCTTTCTTGTGCCCGATCTATTCTCACCTTGCCGATCTTGACCATGTTCGGGCGCACGGAAGACTGAACGGAAGACATGGACCCCCTATCGGGGCGCACGGAAGACGTGGACCCCCTATCTCTGGTTTCCGGCGCGTTGTCCCCCGAGGCCGAAGCCCCTCCGTCACTCTTGAACTCCGCCTTCCAGTTGGCACTGTCGAGGCGCTGGAACTCGGGCCTCGTGAGGACCGACGAGTTCGCGTCGGTGTGCTCGGACGAATACCTCTGTGACGGGCAGCAGGAAGACACAAGGTTGGGTTAGTGGAGGGTCGCTATTTGTCGCTCTTTGTCCGAGGTGTCCAATCTCACCTCGTCAGTAAACATGGAGGAGTCGATGGAACCCATGCTCGAGTTCTTTCGGAAGACGGCCCCGCTACTTCGCGCGCGCCCCCGCTGGCTGTCGGCTACATTCTTCATGACACCGTGCTCGTTGCCGCGGTTGAGTTGAGAGTTCTCTCTCCGGGGCTGCGTTGGTGGGTTAGGATTTTGCGACGAGCACAAAGTGCTTTAATGTCCTGTTCGATGCCCTTTCTTGGGTTTCGTCAATCTCACCTTCTTCTTGTCCTTCTTTTCCTTCTTTTCCTTCTTCTTTGCAACTTTCGCCCCCACCCCCTTCTCGTCGACGTGATTGCCCTGCTCATTGGCGCAGTTTTTGCAGCACCTAACCTTCCCCTTTGCCGTCTCAACCGACCACTTGGAGCACTTCGAACAAAACACCATGCCGCAAATTCTGCAGTGATGCCGTCTACGAGTGAGGGTGAACGGAGTGCTGCAGCTGTAGCACCGTGAAACGTGGGAGTCAGGCATCCAGGCAACCTCCGAGGTCTCTAGGGGGGCTGCCGACTCCTCGCCATCCGAAGTGACAGTGGTAGTGTCAGTGCTGGAAGTCTCCTCTCGGGTAGGGTTTCTTTGACTGGTAGGTCTGAGGGGGGGTCGGGGGGGAGGGGTGTGGGGGGAGGGGTGAGGGTCGGGAGCCGTTACTATTAACGAAGGTAAATGCAACAGGTAAAGACACGATGATGAATGACGGGGGACAATCCACCCACCCCCATCACCCACCTCTTGCCCCTCTTCCTCCTACCACTCCTCCCCCGCCCCTGCCGAGCATTGTCACCCTCCATACCACCAAACAAAGCCATCTCATCCCCCCAACCCTCAGCATCACTATCGCTCGAAGAAAACTCAAAGGACTCCTCTGAGGGTTCATCGGAAAGCTCCTCGGGAACTGCCATCACAGGCAAGGCCATTATCGCCTCTCCGCCCTCAACATTGAAGTACAAGGGAACAGAAGAAGGTACCGACGACGACGACGACACACCGATCGTCTGAGGGATTGGTGGCGGCTGTGGGGTTGAGGCAACACTCCCAAAGACTGGGAACGAAGTGTACTGCATGCCATCTTCCTCTTCATCCCTTGACGCTGTTGACGAGGCCGAGGAGAAGAAGAGCGACGACAAGGTACTGCTCATCGTGCTGAGCTCAAGCGAAAGCCAAAGATTTGCCAAAAACTGGCAACAAATTTGTGGGTGGGAGTCCGAAGGGAGTGGGAAGGCCTAGAACTTGGGGGGGTTTTGCCCCATTTTTGGTATTTTCTGCAAGATGAACGCCGTTGCCCTACCGAACTCCCCCCCTACAACCTTCGCAAACCTAGCATCTAGAGTCAGATCCTCCTTGCAATGGCTGGGACGATCATCTCAGAGAGAGATAGAGACCTTTCCAACAACGTCCCGCTCAAATCCAGAATTTGTTCCTCAGTGTGACGAATCGGAGGTCGCGCAAGAGCTGCTGAAGCAGAAGGTGGAGTCTTTGAAGACATCTCTCGCTCAACAGAAGCGGGTGTCCGAAGGCCTCCTCACAAGCCTTCAGGCTTCCAAGACTGACGCCGAGAAAATTGAGTCTTCAATCAGGATGGAGAGGGGGATGTTGCAGGGAAAGTTCGAAGAGCTTGAGAGGACGGGATCGACTGAACGCAAGGTGAGCGTGTGTATCATTGTATATCTGGGAGGTTTCCTTTCGTTTCTCACCCCAACAAATGTGCCACCCACCTGTCTCCCGCTTCAGAGACTTGAAGGGGTCGTGGACTTTCTTCAATCGTCCCAGGAGTCCCTGAAGAAGGCCCTCTCGTCCATCGAAGGTCGCCAAAAGGAGACCACGGAGGAGCTCGCCAAGGTCAAGACGATGGGACTGTCTTCTTCCTCAGAGGTTGTGAGACTTGGCAAGGCAAACAGGGAGCTTGAGGCTGATTGTGGGCTTTTGAGGAACAAGAACACCTCCTCGGAGGCCGAGCTCTCGTCCCTCCGCCAGCTGGTCAAGTCTCTGAGGACCGAGCTCTCTCAGACTGGAACGGAGCTCACGAAGAGGACTTTGGAGGTTACGCACGCAGAAGAGAAAATGAAGATGGTGCAGGACGCCCTTCAGGACTCCAAGGCGTTGGTCAAGGCCACTTCTGACGCGGCGAGTGCCGAGGCTAAGCGCTCGAACGCAACCGTCGATGTCATTTCCACCCTGAGGACGGAGAACGTGGTGCTGAACGAGCACATTGGTAAGCTTAGGGAGGAGAACTCGGAGGAGATCAGCAAGCTCAACGGAGTCATCGCCAATCTTGACGTTGAGAAAAGGAGGTAAGGCAAGGCGAGGACTTGGCCCCCTGGCACCGCAGGCAAAGATAACGCCCAATCCACTAACATGTGCCATAACGCTTTTACGATGCGCAACTTGCCTTTGCCTTTGCGCGCTCATCGCAGAATTGAGATCGTCTCCTCCAACCTCGCCGAACAGCTCCACGCTGCCAAGGGCGAGATCCATTCCCCCCCCCCCTACGCCTACCCAAATGCCCCCGCACCGAGGTACGCGCCCCTCGAGCTTAGGGAGGTCGACCTGGACTCCATCGCCTCTTCTCTCCCAGTCACTCCCGTTTCCAAGAGGAAGGCGGACAGGGATGCCGAGGAAGACCAGACGGCGACAAAGAAGAAGGTGAGAATGTACGAAGTGGAAGTTGCAGGCATCATTGCGACAAGCGGTAACGAACGAAAACAAAAAAGTCTCTGTACTTTGCTGACATTTGTTCCTCTTGCGCCGCAGAAGAAGAAGAAGAAGAAGAAGAAGGTAGTCGGAGCCTCCGACAACCCCAACTGCGCCGTTTGCAACCTCCAGAAGTTTGGACTCATGGTCGCGTGCAAGCCCGTCCACGGTGATCCCTGCCCACATGGGTCTCACTGCCACGTCGGGTGCGCAGACCCGGAGCGCGTCTTTGTTTGCGATGTCTGCGTCCCGAAGTAGGCCACTGTAGCTGTATGGGTTATGTACATATAGTGTACGCAGGGATTCGGTGTGTTGACGGTAAGGTGAGGAGGTGAGAATGATGGACGCACCGCGAGCAGGACATTGACGCATTGTTTAACCCTCTTGCGGCTCGCTTCGCTCGACGCTTCGCTCATCACTTCGCAGCAGCGTAGAAGTAGATATAGTAGAGAGTAGAAAGACAAACCAGCGTTGATTCAAGAATATACACAGTTCGATTTTGCTTTCACATTTCAGTATGACGCCGAGCTAATGGAACTGCTCCTGCTCCGAGCCTCCGCCTCTCTCAGTTTTTGCAGGACCTTCTCATCGTCCGCGAACTTGCTCGCGTCCATGTTGAGAAGGTCGGATATTCCATTGAGCGTGGACCCCAGGCTCATTTGGATCTTCCTCTGCTCCTCCTCCTCCGCTTCCCTCTTCACGGCCTCCTCCGCCTCCATCTTCTTCTTCAGCTCTATGGCATCGTGCGCGAGCCGCATGATCTCCTTCCTCGTCTCGAGCCTGTCCATGCTCTTCTCCAGGATGTCGTCCATGGTGGCCAGATTCTTCATCATGGTCTTCTCCATGGTTCCGTACAAACCGTCTATGTTCAGCTGGTGCCTAATGACCTTGGCGCCGTCGATCCTCGCTAGCCTCATCCTTGTATGCTTCGGGACCTCGCCAGGTTCGCAAGTGGACGTGCTCACGTCCTCCGCAAAGCTATCAGAATAGCCATCGTCGTCCTCAAACCTCGCCTTCACCTTGTTCCCGCGGGCCTGCTCAAACTGCTGCCTCGCCTCCTTCTTCCACTTCGAGACCATATACTTCTGAGAGAACTTGTGGGCGTCCCCCCCGAACATGTTGTAAGCGGTCTCGTCGTAGGAAGACAAGCCAGAGGAGAGTCGACGGCGCATTTTCCGTTCCACGTCAGGTGGGGGGTTGAGGCCCTCCGGTTTCCCGCTCCCCAGGGCCTCCTCCGCGAATGAAATGGATGCCATCCTCGCCGCCTCCACCTCCTCTTCCTCCTCCCCCTCCCCCTCCCCCCCCCCCTCCTCATCGTCCTTCAGCTCATTAAACTCATCATCAACCTCATGCATCTTAATCGCATGCTTCATAAAGTCCTCCCCAGCCTTCTTCTCGGCGTCAGCAGCGGCCTTTTCAATCCCATCGAGGTCCATTTCCACACCCAAGGTGCTGTTGCAATCCTCAAGGGCCGCATTCAAAGCTTGTCGTACATCTTCAGGGTCTGCTCGTACCTTGGGCTTCTCAAAGAGCACATTAAACCCCGCGGAAGAACCGGAGACACTCATTTACCAACGATACTTGCGAATTTTGCGCGTTTGGCTGCTCTGTTATGAAGTATGCAAAAAGGCAGGAGCAAACTGAACAACAAACCGACTCTGCTTTGGGGCTGGATTAACGAAAACGCCGCAGGACCACAAAGTACCCGACTAAGAGGTCCCACCTTCAACCCGTAACCCCGATCTAACTCCCCCGGACCTTTTTCGACGAAGGTTGCTCCTCCACCCCAAGAGAAGGGTTTTCTTCTTCATTGACTCGAAGACACTCTTCTCTTCTGGTTCTCTGCCCATGACTGTGCTCACCAGCACTGCGCCCGCGCAGGCCATCCAGGCGAGCTCTTTCACGACGAACAACAACCCAACTTTAGCGTTACCCTCTAGCACAAGCTCACACTCCATTCAGATGGCCGTTCCCGAGCCAGAGACCTTTCTAGGGATCCCAATGCAAAATCCCAGGAAGGCGAAGCTGGTTAAGATCGTGTACTGGCTCGTGATCCTCTCGGTGATACTCGAAACAACGCAGTTCATACTCTACGTGTCAGACCAAACAGGAACTTCCACCACCTTGACAACAACAGTTAACTTCATGATTGCCCTCACGATCCCATACTGTGGGTACAAGGGGGCGAAGGAGGATGACGGGACCATGCTCTGCTGGTTCTGTGGCTGCAATTTCGCTGAAGCTTGTTATACTTTCTTGATTGTTGTCTGGCTCAGCAGTCACATTGACGACGTTGGCGCCATTTGCGACAAGTGTGAGGAACAGGAGAACGTTGACTACAACGACGAGGCACAGATGGGTTTATTTACTGATTCCCCATGCCCCCGTGGATCTTCGGAGCCCTACTGCCGCGTTTCGGAATGCCTCTTCGGGGAGAGCAGTAACATCAACTTGACGCCCGCCTACTGCACTGACGACAACTTTGATGATCTGTACAAACTGAAATACAATCTAATGACCATCGAGATTCCTCTTGCATTCGCCAACCTCTTCATGTTCTACTACGGAAACGAACTCTACAGGAGCTACGAGAAGGTCCAAATTGATCTCCCCATGCAGCTCCCCCCCGCTCAAACCCCTGCTGTCATGGAGGCTCAAACTACGTTCGCCTCTATGACACATCCAGCGCAAGCGTCGTCATCCCAACCTAACGACGGCAGCTATGTACAACTTCAGCCGTTGCCACCGGTACAAGTTCAGCAGCCCAAAGGAAATGAGGATGCGATGGCAACTTTTGCTATGCTGCCTTTTGCCGGAGAAGCGGCGATGCCCACCAACGACCACGTTACGAGCTTCACGACGTTTGCCACTGCTGCAACGTTGCCTCAGCCTGGAGCGCGGGAGTCTCCACGACCTTCCTACTCTGCAGCACCTTCGTACTCAGCAGCAACTGGGGGTGGAACAAACGCTCGCGGATAAAACATTCATTCATTCAATTTGGTATAAAACAAAGCGTCTACATTTCAACATCTGCTTTCGGCTTCCCCTCGTCAACCTTCCGCGTCTTCCACTGCTTGAAGTTGCCCTTCATGAGCTGGATGCAATCACGGAAGTCCTCAACGATGAAGCATAGGATGGCTTCCTTCTCCTTCTCCTCCTCCTCCTCCTCCTCAGCCCCCCCCCCCCCCCCCCCCC
>BRXZ01002536.1:4949-17551 GCA_030267625.1 Triparma retinervis
CCCCTTCTCCCCTTCTTCCCTCACAGCTCGACCGAGTTCCAAGCCCAATCTCCAGCCTCCGTCTCCGCCGTCTCCGAGGCCCAAGACCCCTCCGAAGCCCCCGAAGAGCGCCAAGGGGCGACCTAAACAGTTTACCAAGGACGGGAGTGTGACTTTGAGCTACCTCAAGTGGCAACGCTCCCAATCCTCCAACCCGGACGCTTCCAGAGCGGTCAACTACCAGAACTACCAAGTCAACCCTCACCCTAGGGACTCCTTTTACAAGCACCAGGGCTATACAACGAAGCAGCCGGGTTACCTGGATTCCTACTGCAGCAAGGTTCTCAAAAACGGCCCTGTCCTGAATCCCCTTCTTTGTCTCCCGAGGCAGGACATCAAAAGCAAGGCCCCATCCTCCCCGTTTTCTTTGTCGTTGCCAAGCGCCGCTCCCCCCCCTCCGTCAACCCGGCCGAACTCCATCCCCCTTGGCGACTGGTGGGACGTCTTCAACGTCTATTACCCCAGGGACACCGACGAGTGGTGGAAGGCCCTTGGAGGCTTTGGAACTTTGGGCTTGGACAGCAAGGACTTCTACAGCAAACTGTACAACTTATCGAACATGAAATTCAAGGGAGGCGGGGACCCAAAGGTTGAGCAGGAGGTGAGAGTGGGGGGAATTCAAGAACGTCAAGGGGTAAATCTCAAAAAAGAAATACTTACACCAAGGCGACCCATCGCTCCTCCTCCGCTCCCCTCCATCGCTCCTTCTCCGCTCCCCTCGCCCGCTCCTCCGTCACAGCTAAAAGCGTGGGCTTCCAGCCTACCTCTCCTTCAACCCCGGCCCAACAGAGTCGCCAGAGGCACGCCAGGGGAGTATCCCAGGTACGATCAGTGTTTCGTCGTTCCAGCCTCCTCGACTTCCGCTGCTGCTTCCAAGAAGGACGAACGGGCCAGTTTGCTGGTCAGCATTTACAACGAGGGTGCTACTACTGCGGGCGGGATCAAGGTTGATGGCGAGGGCGAGGGCGAAGGCGAGGGCGAAGGCGAGGGCGAAGGCGAAGGCGAAGGCGAGAGCGAGGGCGAAGGCGAGGGCGAGGTCGCTAAAAAGAGCCGCCCTGCCGACCATACCGTCAACATGGAATGGGACAAGGGTCAAAACGGATCGAAAGGGAAAGACGGCTTCGTCGCCTCGGTTAGTGTGGAGCAAATCGGAGGCGACTGGAAGATTGGTACCTTGACATCGTCGACATTGTCCGCCAAGACTCGGGCGGCTGTCGTTGTCGATGACAGCAATGGAGAAGATTCGGAGCCCATGATTGTTGACACGGACTTTCTACAGCATCAGCAGCAGCAGGAAGGGAATGGCGGCGCTTCCGGATTGATGACCTCTCCCAAATTTGACGTCGTGAAGATCGTATACCCTCCCCCGCCCCAAGACGGGGAGTCGGAAATCGTCAAGGAGCTCTTGGCCCTCTCGACATCTCTTCACGAGCTCGAATCGCAAAACATCGAGCCCGCAGTCAGACGCATCGTTGCCAAGAGCATGGACGAGATCAGCAAAATACAAGACCAGGGCGAGGTTGAGACGATGGCAAAGTACAAGGAGTACGTGGCCCAGCAAGAGAAGGAGACCGAGCTGGCTAGGGAGAGGGAGGAGGAGGAGGCAAACGCGCATTGCATGATCTGCCAAGATGGGGAAGTCACTCTCAACAACCAGATCGTCTTCTGTGAAGGATGCAATGTGGCCGTCCATCAGTACTGCTACGGGGTGCCCAAGGTCCCAGAGGGCGACTGGTACTGCAGAAAGTGCGAGGCGAAGGAAGAGGACGTGAAATGCCAACTTTGCCCCGTCAAGATCGGTGCCTTCGTTCCCGTCAGCACCGGAGGCTATGTCCACGCAGAGTGTGCCAAGTGGCACGGTCAGAACTACGTCGAGGGCAGCAAGGCGGACCCGCCACTTGGACAACCCGCCCCATCTCAAGCAACGGACTCGCCCCTAAACGCCACCGAACTCATCGAAGACCTCACTGAACTCAAGTCCTTCTTCTGCCAGAAGAAGGTGAGGTGTGAGATCTGCGGGGACAACTATGGAGCCCTCACCAATTGCGACGTCGCCAAGTGCGACGTCTTCCTTCACGTCACGTGTGCTAGGGAGTGCAAGGGCTGCGATTTCGCCCACGGGGAGGACTGCGATGGCTTGAAACCTGACGGCTGGAAGCTCAGGTGCAGGAAGCACTCTAGACCCGCCGTACAGAAACAGTTCACCCCTCTCGCCCCTAAGATCGTCTTCAACAAGAAGGAGCTAGACCCGCTGCGCATGGTCGACTTCAAGAAGAGACACGAGGACTTGTGGGAGAAAAGGAACGAAAGGGACATTGTTAGCAGAAAGGTCGCCATGAACCCGGCAGGCGCTTTTTGCGACATCTGCGACCTGCCGGCTACCGCTTTCGACCGAATATTCTCTTGCGCAGACTGCGAAGTCTTCTTTCACCGCAAGTGCTACGCGGGCAAGGAAGTACCCATAAAAGACCAAGACCAGACCGGGAGGACGAGTCGAACAAAGGAATTGCTATGCTTGGCGTGTGAAATGGTGAGGGAGGAGATCAAAAATGGCATCGAGGAGGAAACCCCAAGGTGCACCTTGTGCCCTAACAGAGGAGGGGCCCTGAAGGAGGTCGTGAGGCGAGTTCCGTCGAAAGGCTTGAGGAGGAGCAAAGCTTTCCTTCCTAAGGGGGAGCAAGAGGTGTGGTTTGGCCACGCGCACTGTGGGGACTACAACGAGAAGGTTGTTTACAGTGACAAGGCCCACCTCATCGACTGCCTCGACGTCACGAACGTTGCCAAAACGCACCAGCCTGTCAAAGCGACCAACCTGATTTTCGTCCAGCCCGACACTAGGTGCGTTCTGTGCGGCAGCACCGACTACCTCAAGGTGAAGTGCAACCAAAAGCTCCGCTGCATGCCCGTAAACGACACCTCGAACTCGCCCGCGCGAGGTTGCAACCGCCACATGCACATCGGGTGCGCCAGGCAGGTGGGCTGGGACATGTCAGTCGAGGGGGCCCAGTTTCAAAGCAGGGATGGCGTCGCAAGCGGCACCCTCGGTTGCATGGAGCACTCCATGCAGAAGGAGAGCGGGCTGAAGAGGAAGCTTGCCAGGCTCTTGTCGGCACAGAAGCACCCAAAGGCGAGCGACGTCGTTGAAGTCATGGACAACAGCTCTACCGCGTTTCACGCGGCTTGCAAGATAATCAACATCTTGAGCTGGGGCTGGCGCTGGGGCGAGTGGTGGGTGAGCCACGGGGCGAACGACGAAGTGGTCAGGTGGTGGAGTGCTAGTGATTTGGAAGAAATGAAGAAGATGGTGGTGGATGTTGGGGGGGATGACGATGTCGAGGAAGAGGAAGAGGAAGAGGAGGAGGAGGAGGAGGAGGAGGAGGAGGAGGAGGAGGAGGAGGAGGAGGAGGAGGAGGAGAAGGTTGAGGAGGACGAAAGTGAGAGCGAGAGCGAGGAGGATGAGAGTGAGAGCGAGGAGGAGGACGAGGGGTTTAAATGGGTGGATGTAGCAGTCGAGGTTGAGGAAGAGGTGACGAGATATGTAGCGTGCAGCAAGGCCAATGCTGAGAAAGTAGGGAAGGAGGAAAAGAAAAATGCAATCAAGGATGCGACGGAGGAAGTTGAAAGGTTGATCAAAAGTCACAAGAAGGGAGCTAGGCAGGAAGCCGATAAGCTCGAAATAATGATTGGGCTTCTTAAGGGCTCGGATCATATGATGAGAAAGAAACAGAAAATGAAGGTGAAGAGACTAAGGAGGCAGCAGAAGCCGATGGATGCGAAGGAGGCGAAGGAGGCGAAGAAGGCGAAGGAGTTGAGGGAGAAGAAGCGGAAGGAAAGGAACAAAAGGCGCCAGGATAGGAAGGAGAGGAAGGAGAGGAAGAAGAAGGAGAAGATGGAGAAGATGGAGATGGAGAGATTGGAGAAGGAGAGAAGAGAGAAGGAGGAGGAGGAGAGGAAGGAGAAGGAGAGAAGAGCGAAGGAAATGATGGAACCTCAGAGAAAGGGAGCGAGGGGCACAGCCAATGGGGGGAGAGGGATTAAGAAGGTGTTGCAGGACTACCACGTTGGTGGACAATACGGCGCATTGAATGCGTTGCTTGGAGCAAACATGGGGAGTGGTGGTTCGGTCGAGGATGAAAGCACTAAGGTGGGCGTCATCCTCTTCAGAGCTCGAGCCCTGAGGAAGTGCAAGCTTGCCAGTTTCTCTGCGGCGCTACGCAACAGAGAGTACGATAAGGAGCCCGGGCTTGACGAAGGCCCGTTGAAGACAGCTTTCAGGGACATTTTGAACTGCAGGCTCCTGTGCGGCGCCTTGGAGCCTGCACAGATTGCATTCGCCGTTACCTGGCTGTGCAGGGCCTACAGGAGCAAGGAGAACAAGCTCATGAGGATCGGGGATTGGAAGACGGAGGTGGATGAGAGCACGTGCATGAGCAGGGGAGGAGGAGGGAAAAGGAGGCACGTACTCGGGGGGAGGGCGCTGCCCGGGGTGGAGGAATGGGCAATCATTGAGGCGGCGACGGCGGAGAAGCAGTGGCCGAGGCACGGGATGTTGGGCAAAACTGTCACCCACAAGAACCTGGGGGTGGGGGAGATAGTTGGGACCAAATCGGGCTGGCTTGAGATGAAGGTTGCTGACAAGATTCACAACGTCAGATCCATCGACTGCAAGGCTGGGGGGGGGGTATGTACGGTGGCGGAGGCAGCGGTAGCGGCAGCGGCAGAACCAGAGGTTGCAGTAGAAGTAGTGAGAGACTACGACGACTACGACTACCTGTGGCCCTCGGGCGGAGGCATCTACGGTACTGAGGATGATAACAATTACTGGCAGGAGGAAGAGAAAAAATTCATTGAGGGGGGGGAGAGTGGAGGAGGGAGACAGTATTGGGACCTGTGCAGTCCGTGGATGGGGGGGGAGAATGAGGTAGCTGTGATTCCACCAAAGAATAGCAAGGGGGAGCGAAAATTCAGGAAGAAAAAGGACAATAATCCCAAGAGGAAGAGGGGGGGGGGGAGGATAAATGACTTGATGAGGATTGGGTTCAACGCAGATATGAAGAGGAGGGAGTCGGGGGGTTCTTCGTCGAACTGGAGCGTGAGCACGTCAGGTTCGGGGAGGAAGAGGCAGGCCGTGGAGAGGTACGAGGCTGGAAGTGGGGGGACGAGTCAAAAGGGGGGGAGGTAAGGGAGGCATTTGTTATAGGGAGGAGGGAATGCATTTGTATATTTAGCAGGATGAAAAAATAATAACCAAAACATCATCCATTGGAGATGAAGAAGGGAGAGGGGTCTTTCTTAGTTTTTTGCACCGGGCCTCTAATCCTCCTTCTTTGAATCCTGGAGGAGTGTGGTGGAATGATGGAGTTAGCAAAAGCACAGGGGGGAAAGGCGAAGCGAAGCGGATAGGAGGAGCGGAGCGAAGGGAAGCAGCCAGGAGGAGCGGAGCGAATGAAAGCGAAGGAAAGCGAAGGAAAGCGAAGGAAAGCGAAGGAAAGCGAAGGAAAGCGAAGCAAAGCGAAGGAAAGCGAAGGAAAGCGAAGCAAAGCGAAGCAAAGCGAAGCAAAGCGAAGCAAAGCGACGACCCTATATCCCTGCCATAACCCTGCTCCCCGGAGTCCTTTGTGTTCAGTTCAGTGTCTCTTCCTCACCTTCCCCTGTGTGCTCTGCAATCGTGCCATCCACAGACTCCACAGAAGGGTCGGAAGGAATGGCGCAAAAATGACGTAAATGCCCTTGATCTGATCCAAATTGTCAAAGGCCCAATGGTCCTTGTCGAGTGTCTTTAGGTAAGTCTCGAGGATATAAAAGAAGGCACAAAGGCAACAGCACGCAAAGTACATCCACGAAATCACGATGAAATTTATTGATTCGGCAGGCTTCGTGAGGTATTGGAAAACCATTGTAAAAAGGAGATATTGAGTGATTTTTGGCGAGTGGCGCTCTCTGCAGGATCAATTGTGGGAATGTACTGTATTTTACGTAGGTTTTGGGGGTGTTGGAGCTGTGACTATTATATATCCAGCGCCGTAGAGAACCGATTACAGGTGTGCGGGTGGTTAGACTATGAGATTGGGGAACAAATTCACAAAGGAAAAAATTGATAGAGGACTCCCTATTTTGGAGACACTGAGGTACGGTTTTTTTGCCAACATGCATATCCAGTACCGCCTCCTCTTACCGGTAATTGCCCTTGTTGTGGGTGTCAAGTTGGCCTTACTCCGATTGCCCTACTTTTCCACAGATTTTCTCGTGCACCGCAATTGGCTAGCTATAACTAAGCACCTTGCACCGTCTGAGTGGTATCATGATACGACGGATGCTTATAATACGTTAGATTACCCTCCGATGTTTGCTCATTTCGAGTGCTTCCTTTCACGGATACTCGGTCCCATGGTATCTCCAGCCTTCGTAGACCCTGCTTGCTTCAATCTCCTGTCGACGGAGGACGGGGCTTCTCCTAGTCCCTCGTGCGTGGTATTTCAGCGCCTGACGGTGAATTTGGTTGATTTGCTTTTGTTTGTTCCATCTTCAATCTACGCAGCCCACTCATTATACAACGACGACGACGTGGGCTCAAGTTCCAGAACCTTCTCGTCCACCGCAGTCACGACGCTGCTCATTTCCAACGTCGGGCTTCTTATCCTTGACCACATGCACTTCCAGTACAACGCGGGTTTGTTCTCCCTCCTTCTCCTCTCTCTCACTGTTGAATCCACGCTCGCCTCTGCCGTGCTCTATGTACTTTTGATCACCTCGAAGCACCTGTACCTAATATTGGGCCCGGTTTACGTCGTGAAGATGTTCTCCGGCTACTGCCTCCCGAAGCGCTCCTTCTCCCTGGGGAAGTTCCTCCTCCTCGCCTGTACGACCGTCTCGGCATTCGTGCTCCCCTTCGTCCCACTCTTCGGGGGGGAGGGGAGGGGGAGTTTCGACACGCTGCTCCAGATAAAGTCGCGCCTGTTCCCCTTCCAGCGAGGCCTGACCCATGCATACTGGGCTCCCAACGTTTGGGCAATCTGGGCTTTTACAGACAAGGTGATGGGGAAGGTGTTGGGGGGCGGAAGGGAAGTGGATGGAGGGGGCAGTACAGGGCTGGTATCAGACAAGCAGTTCTCGCACCTTCCAAACCTAGGACCCCTCGTTCCTTTGTTGATGACTGTAACGGCCCTCCTACCGCTTCTCCCCAAACTTTTCAAGCACCCAACAAAGACAACAATGATTCAGTGCTGTGCGTGCCTCAGCATGTCCTCGTTCATGTTGGGTTACCATGTCCACGAGAAGGCCATAATGACCCCCGTCCTACTTAGCGCCCTGTTAGTTTTCAAGATTCCAGAGTATAATGTCATGTACCCGCAATTCTCGCTCATGGCACACATTAGTTTATGTCCGCTCATCCCCCCTGGACTGGGCGCCTCGATCCTTAAGTACTTTCTCGTCTTTTTCCACCATATCCTCACGACCAACCTGGGGGGAGGTGCAAGATGTTGGTGGGGAAGGGACACGGTATTTTGGGGGGGCGCCATAGCGGTGCCCTTCTTTGGAGAAGTCGTCCACCCGTTGGCATTCAAGGGAAGGATGGAGTTCCTTCCCCTCATGGCCTTCAGCGTAACCGGCACCCTCTACAATCTGTACTTTTGGTGGAAGTTGCACGTCACATATTTCGGCAGTGGGATAGACGAGATGGTGCAGAGGAAGAAGAAGGACAAATAGCGTCGAAGCTACGAATCGAACAGTCTTCAACGTTTGTTCGTGAGAGAGAGAGAGAGAGAGTTGGCGACTCCCGTAACACTGTGTGTACCCCGAATTAATAAAATAGAAGCAACTTGTGATGTGAAAAAAAGAGAAAAGAAGTGAGGTTAAGAGATGCACATGCAGCCCGTTCCATTTGGAGAAACTGACTTGCTGATCTCACGACTGTAACGAGTGAGGATTGTCGACTGTGTTTTTGTACCCTGTCGACACGACCTACGAGAGATGGCTACTCCCTCAACACTGCTAAACCTGAGAGCCCCCAAAATCGAAAAATTCAATCGCTTTTAAATTACTTCAAAATGTATATGCAATATAATCGATCAATACATATTTTAGAAAAAAAGATTAATAACATTTAGAGATAATTCTGAGAAGTTCAAAAATTTAATTTGAGAATGTCTCTAAATGATAATTGGTGTATAAATAAAATCACAAATATAGTAGGGTTAGTAGCAGTGTGTATATTAGATACTAAATATGAATTTCAAATTTCAAAGCTCCTTCAAAAATATCCAATATGGTGTTATTTAAGAAAAAGTGAAACTAAGTTAGATATACAGTATCATAGTGGAATCATATGATGCATTCAAACATAAATTCAGAAAGGTTTTCAAAATTGAAAATTTTGTTTTTCGGGTTTTTTTGTTGAACTTCGTTGGTCACCTTTGACATTCTGGCCTTAACACTCCTCACGCGTCATAAATTATGTCCTCCTCCACTAATCCTCCCAAGAAGCGCCTTAAGTCAGTTTTCTCATCAACCCCCGAGCCATCTCCAGATTCAGCCCCCCACCACAGGCTGGTCGCACATGTGAAGCCCGTCACGACTCTTCGCGCTGGCATGACGGCTACTTCAGGCCTTGGACTCTTTGCGTCTCCTGCGGGACTATCAGCCGGGTCTTCTCTTGCCTCCATTAGCGCATCTTTTGTTATGTCTGTGCCCCGCTCTGCTCAATCTCCCGTGGGAGTCGCGGTCTCTTCAATACTCTCCCCCCCTCCTCCGGGCGAGTTTGTGTTGTGGTTGGATATGGCAAAGGGGCGACGAGAGCACCTCCACCCTTGTCACCCCTACCTCGCATCTCTCCCCGACGAGATGGCGGATGTCCCTTCGTGGAGCCCTTCCGAGCGATTGGGGCTTAAAGGAACGAATCTTGGCAAGGGTTCCGATGATAGTAGTGCGGAACTAGAAGAAATGATAGGTGAGATTGGGTGTGTTGTGAAAAGAATATACGTACTTGCTTAGCTCATCACATCGCATCACAATCACATCACATCGCATCGCATCGCATCGCATCGCATCGCATCGCATCGCATCACATCACATCACATCATATCACATCGCTCATCGCAGCCCGATACCTGCCTCCGCTGCTTAATGCTACTGGGGAATACCGGGGTATGTTTGAGGGCTTGAGAGGAGGCGACGGAATCCGCTGGGCCAAGGCTTGTTATAGATCGCGAAGATTCCCCGGCTCATTGCTTCAAAAGACCGGGGAGGGTAAATACGGGAGTGCGAAAGACGGGATTTTGCTGCCTTTCCTGGACATTATGAACCACAGGATGGGGGCTAAAATGACTTGGGAGGCCATAGACGAAGGGGGGTTGATTACATTCGTCGCTGGGGAGGACGTTGCCCCCAACAGCGAAGTATTCAATAATTACGGTGGGAAGGCGAACGAGGAACTGATGATGTGTTATGGTTTTGCAATCCAAAACAACGCCGAGGATTGCTATCGACTCAAGCTTGTCGTTGGAGGTGGCGAGGACGGTCCAACGGACTTGGGTACTTTCGACATATACCGAGCTGACACGAATGGCAGGCACGAGCAATTTCCGCGGGAGTTGTGGAAGGCTTTGGCCAGCCTTTATGTTGAGGAGGAGGAGGGGGTGGAAGGGGAGGAGGGGGGAGATGACGAGCAGCTGGAAATCGGCATCGAGGAGGTGGAGCTGCTGCTCGCGACGCTCACGAGCAGGCTTCGTCCTTTTGATGCTACAAGGGAGGCGGATGAAGTTGCTGAGAAGGGCGAGCTGGGGGAAACCCACAAGGAAAGCGCCATCGCCATGTATAGGTGCGGGCAGGGGGACGTGCTCAGGCAATCTGTGAGGACGCTCGAAGGTTACCGCCAGAACGAGGTATATAATGAATGAGCGGAGTAAGAAAGAAGAACAAAATATTCTCACTTTGTTCCCAAATGTTGCCCATCAATCACTTTTACACGCTATGCCTTAGGGTTAGAACGGAAGCGAAGGCAACGAAGGCAGAGAGGGAAGCGCTGGGAAGGCCAGCCATCCACCAGCGAACAGGTTTTGAGAAAACGACGCGAATCCAGCGAATGACAAAAGAAGCCCACCGAATGTTATCTCCTTATTGGGCGTAGGAAGAACTAAACGAAGACCGTAAACCCCCATGAGCGCCAAACTGACCAGGGCGGCCACCTGGAGGCCGTCTCCCATAGTGATGTCTGCATTCTCCAATGGCGGGCCGCTTATCGTGAACAAAACGTAGGCAGCCGCCAAAGCTGGCGGAAAGAGAAGTCCAGTCTTCCACCCTGGCGCTTTGATGAAGGAATAACCAGCCTCTCCTAACACCACTACCGCCAAACCAGCATTCTCCTGGCTCGTGGCGAGCGAAATCTGATCAAAATCGGCCAGGTGGAGCGAGGTCGTCGAAGGGGAGTGTGTGTGGGGAGGAAGAGAAATTGGCCGAAGAGTAGGCCGGACTTGAGGGACTACAAATGGTGATACAATTGATATCAATGCAAGTAGAACGACAATGCATATCGAGGTCATATTATTTTCTGCTGTGTCGGTGGGGAGAAGAAAATGAGGTTGTGAGTTTTGTTCATTTAGCGCCTCCCCGACCATATATGACGATATAACTTAGATCTACTATTTTCGAAGAAGCTGCAAGCTCCGTCTGTCACTCCAACGTACCGTTAAAAAACTATCAAAATTCACCCTACAAAAAATTAGCCTATCTTAGTTCGAGGAAAACTGGAATTTTGGATATTACGACGAAATTACACCGAAATTACGACGAAATCACGACACTACCCGCATGCTTGAGCCACCCACTATGAGCCACATGCCTAAATATCAGCCTAAAAAGCTCACAAAGCTCAACAAATTAATTCAAGCCAACGATGCTGCATTCCCTGACGTCCAACATCTCACACCAGCACAAACTCTAGCATTGAAGGACCCAATAACCTTCGTCGACTGTAGGACAAAGAGGGAGATGGAGGTGTCAAAGATCCCTGGTGCTATTTCAATTGAGGAATGGGAGAGACAATGGGAGAGACAATGCAAGCAACAACGGGAGCAACAAAGGGAGCAACAATGCAAGCAACAAAGGGAGCGACACATTCAAGAGATGAATGCGACGAAAGCGATGAAAGATGAGACGAAAGATGAGATGGAAGATGAGATGAAAGTGAGACAATACCAAGAGCAAAACCACGACGGGTCGGGTCCCCTCTCCTCAGAAGCAAAATTGTCTTCCGTCTCAAGGACCCCCTTACCCTTCAAGGAGGTGGTTTGCTATTGCACCATCGGCTACCGTTCCAGCCTTTCATCCCTGCGCCTCCGCCGTTCCGCCTCGGTCGGGGTCCCACGTATCACCTCCGTCCCCCCCCCCCCCCGTTTCTACAACCTCCGCGGCGGCGTGCTTGCGTGGGTCGGGGACGGGGGCAAGCTGGCGGACGGGGGGGGGAGAGAAGTCAAGGACGTACACGTATTCGGGAGGGAGTGGGACCTCCTGCCGGAAGGTTGGAGGGGGGTCAAGTTCGGCATGTGGGGGGGGAAGGAGGCAGCATGGGACACGGCCGTTATGGCGGTTAAGAGGTGGTGGGGGGGGAAGGGGGAGGAGGTGGGGGGGGAGGAGGGGGAGGAGGAGGAGGAGGAGGGGCTAGGTGTGGCTGATGTAGGTTTGGCTGATATCGACGAGAGTAGGGCGATGATATGCGAGGGGTGTGGGCAAGGGAAGCTCAGCGGAGTTGGGTGCACGTGCGAAGATCCTCTTGAGGGGAATCGGTGGGTTAAGAAGAAGTGAGGCCAGCCGACGTAAGTGTGATTGTTTTTGTGAATCAAGAGCTCTGCTTGTTGTAATAATTATTAGCCCGTCGTTGTCATTTATTGCCCGTCGTTGTCATTTATTGCCCGTCGTTAGGGAGGAGGGGGGCTAAAGAAAAAAAAATCCTATACCCTTGAGTATACAAACAAACATGAACATCTAGCGAACTTTCCTTACCCTTCGTCAAGCCCCAACCGCGCTCCTGAAGCACATCCCCACGCATGCCGTGCACCCCTTCGCGATCGGAGCGAGCATGGCCCTCAGCGCCGTCGTCACCATTGTCATCCCCGCCGAGCCTCCCGGCAAGAAAGTCACGAGGTACCAGAGCAGCGCCAGGATCTGAACTAGGCAGGAACCCAAGACGACAAAGTACCCGCTCACCCCGCCGAAGTTGAAGGTGCAGTAAAGCGTCGCCACCATTGAGGTAACGTAGACGACGGTAAAGACCCAACGATCGGGGGTCAACATTGACTGAATGTGGGCGGCCGGTCCCTTGATCATGGCAAAGGATGCCATAAACGTCAAAGATCCAAAGGTGAAGCATAAGGCGAACTTCTGGGGTCGAATGGCTAGTACCGGAAGTCCGACAAAGAAACCTAGGACGAAAAAGAGGCCAGAGAGAAACAGGCAGGAGACGAAGAGCTTAAACCTCGTGGCGTCTGTGGGGTGGGGTGGGGTAGGGGTGAGGGGGGATAGGGGGGTAGTATAAAAAACGACAAACTCCCTCAAAAATCTCGCCCTTC
>BRXZ01002540.1:928-13651 GCA_030267625.1 Triparma retinervis
CCCCGCCATCAACACAACAAGCGCCTCGAGGGACAAGCCCCTATCGCCCCCCCCCACCTACCAGTCCAACACCTCCTTCGTTTCTACGAGCAACCCTCCTGCGCCCAACAAGTCCCTGACCTCTCAGCACTCCCAGCTACAAGCCAGCGTCGAGAACCTTTACAAGAGCAGCTCGCCAAACTACTCTCGCACTTCCGCTCCCAAGCAGGACCCCAAGACCAGCCTCACATCCGAGCAGCTGTCCACTGCTGACACTTTGGGAGCGGCAGCTCTGGAACTCGAGAAGGAGCGGGCCAGGCTGAGGGAGCAAAGAACGACTCTACAGAACAGGTGAGCATGGGCTAAACGTCATAAAGATGCGCTCATCAAGTCGCTAACGTACCAACCTTTCCGCTCGCCGCAGAGAACTGGACTTGGCCAGGGCCCGTGAGTCATTCGTAGAGTCAGTGAGGATGAGCCAGGAGTTCGACTCTTCCAATTCCGACCCCTCAACGACCATAAAGAAGCTGCAGGCAACGATTGGCAACCTAACTAGCGAGAGAGAGACCATGATCTTGGAGCTCGACGACTTGCGGTCGGAATGTTACGAATTGCGCAAGCAGAACGAAGCCGCCAAGAACAAGGAGGCCGCAGACAAGAGGTCGAACCGCGCCGAAATCGACAAGGCTCTCGCAAACTCCTCCGGGAACACCGTAACAATCCCCAAGGCGGAGGTGGAATCGTATAAGAAACAGCTACAGCAGCAAGAGACCCTGCTGAACGGCTTCCAGAAGGAGAACGACAAGCTTGTCCTCGAGCTCAAGAAGAAAGCGGAAGAGATGAAGAGGGAGAAGGGGGCGATATTGAAGGAAAATCACACCCTTAGCTTGCAAGCCAACAAGTTCGAGAACAAGTTCAAGATGGTTAGCAGCAGCCTGAACATGCAGGAGGTAGGAAATAATCTCAGGACCACCTTGGATCAGGAGACGCTGCTAGCAGCCGTCAAGGAGGAGCTGGCCGTGGCCCTTGAGAAGGGGAAGGCTTCCGAGGAGAGAAACATCGAGATGAAGTACGAAATGGACAAGCTCAGGAAGGAGAAGAAGGAGAAAATGCTCGAGTCGGAAGGACTGAGCACCGAGAAGCTCGAGGCTCAGACCAAGGACACGAACGCCCTGAAGGAGTTGGTCAGGAGGGAAAGGTCGATGCACCAGGAGGAGATGGAGCGGCTGAATTCGAAACTGCGGTGGTACATCCAGAACCAGGAAATCGTCGACCGCGACGCTGCCATGTTGGAAGAGCAAAACAAGGTCATTGCGGGACTTAGGGAGAGGCTGGAGGGTAACTCGAAGGACGTCAGGGGCGCCCTCGATAGGGGAGAAGGCGCGGACCAGCAGACAAGGAGTGCATCGAACGAGAGCAAGAAGATGGCGAAGAAGATAAGGGACCTGGAGAAGCAGGTGAAGGACATGGAGGAAGCCCTCAACAGACGCCATCCAGACTCCATCAGCAACCTCATTAGAGCCATCGGCCCCTCTCAGAGCGTCGAGGTTAGGAACAAGGAGAGAAACTTTGAGAACAAGAAGCTGAGGGAGGAGGTGGACGAAATCAAGCAGGATAGCGAGAGAAGATTGAGGTCACTGCGACAGGAGTACGACAAGATGAAGCTCGGTTTCGAAGGCCAGATCAAGAAGTTGAGGAAGGACGTTGAGAAGAACAAGAAGGACATCGGGAGTGGAGGCGTCGGAAGCATCAGCGGTGCAAGCAGTGGCGGCAACACTTCCATGACAACCAAGGACAACGACACGGTTGAGCGTCTCAGGCAGTACTACACAAAGAAAATCCAGGACCAGGAGAAGAAGTTCGAGGCACAGCTCAGGCAGGCCAAGAGGGGCAATGTGGGGCAGAGTAGCAACCCCACACCTAGCATGAGCAAGAACGTTAGTGCCGAGAGGGTGCAAGAGCTTGAGCAGCTCGTTAACAAGCAGAGGGAGATGCTAAAAATGATGGAAAGCACCAGCATGACTAGGACATCCACCGACTCTCAGAGGAACCGCGACTTGGAGACGAGGCTTGGGGTCGCGGAAGGCAGGGTCAAGATTGCCGAGAGGGAGGCAGAGAGCCTCAAGGTAAACCTGGCTGCCGCAGAGGCGAGGTTGGAGACGACTGTGAAGCTAAGTGAGGAGCAGAGCAAGGCAATGACAGTTGCCGCCGTAGCCAAGGCGACTCTTGAGAGTAGCAGCAGGAACAATAGCGCCATGAACTCTCCAGCGGCTTCGATGGATGGGAGTTTCACCTTGCAGCAGCAGCAGCAGCAGCAGCAGCTGCAGCAACAGATGCAACTGCAGATGCAGCAGCAGCAGTTCGCACAACCCCCGGCCGCGGTCAACACAGCTCTCCACGATGCGGAGATGAGAAAGCTACAAGTGGAAATGGAGGTCAAGAAGCGGGAGTACCAGAGCCAGATCAACGACCTCCAGAAGCGTTTGCTTGATACTAATAACGAGATGGGTAAGCTGCAACAGAAATTCTACGCCCAGCAATCGGAATTCCAAGGAAAGGGTATGTCAGAGAAACAACAAATGATGGAACAGCAGCAAAGGCTGGAGCTCGCGATGCAGAGCGCGCAGATGAACGCAGCCATGCTCAAGAACCAAGCGGATACTTTGAAGCAGGAGAACGCAGAGCTTAACCGGAGGTTGAGTCTGGTCAAGTCGAACCCTACCATCACCCAGTTCGGGGACCTGGCGCAGAGGCTCCAAGAGCTAGAGAGGAGGGCAATCGGGAGGGAGGAGGAGCTCGAGGAGACCATAAGAAGGGTGAAAGAGAACACCAAGAAGGAAGCGAAGAGGCTGGCGGAACTTCACGAGGAAGAAATAGCCGAAAAGGATAGGGGGGTTAGGGCCATGAAGCGACAACTAGATGCGATCATGGGACAAGTCTCAATTTTCACTGAAATGAGGCAAGCAAATATCGAGATGAAGGAGAAGATTGCCACCCTCAGGGAGCAGAACGACGGGTTGGTTGCAAAGTTGATGGGAATGGGAAATAATGAAATTGCTTACGTCTCGTAATAGAGTCGCTTAACAACGCACAACGAATTCTTTATCAAATTTGAGCCCAAGGCTAGCTAGTATCGTTTACGTCGATAGCTGAAATATTCATGCTTTGCAGGGACCGAGACCAGTCTCTTTTCGGGCAAGATAATTGCAGTGAGCCTGCCCCCGTAGACTGCCCCTGTATCAAGGCCAACCGCATTTTCGTACTGCTGCAAACCTCGATCAGCGTCGTGTCCAAAGTAGACGGTCTGTGGTCCGTCCCAGAGCCTCGCCCAAGGCCAGTTCTCGAAGAACTTGGACGTCACCGTGCCGTCCGGGAGGATGGACCGCATGTTCATCATGAGCCTCGGATTTTGTTTCTTCAGCCTTATGCCCGAGACGAGGCCAGCATGTACGAACAGGGCATTTAGGTCAGGGCTATTGAGGTACCAAGGCATGGAGTACATCCATTTCAGATCGGCCGACGAGAGCTGTGACGCGATGTTGTAGTGTTCGCTTCCAATTATAGGCGGCTCTGCTCCAGCCATGATTGCTTGATGCCATCTCACCACCTCGAAGTCGTGGTTCCCCCTTACCCCTATTGCACCTATCTCCCTCGCCATTTGAACAACCCCAAGCGAATCCGGTCCCTTCGAAACCAGGTCCCCAAGGAAAACCACAGAGTCTCCGGGCCTGTAGTCGCACCTACGGAGGAGCATCTGGAGCTCGTCCAGGCACCCGTGCACATCCCCGATGGCAATCACCTTTGGTACTCGCTGCCTAGCCTTGTTGACGACTGCGTCAAGAAGGAGAGGTCCGATTTTTTGGTTCAGCGATTTCATGTTCTGCGACGAGCGAAGCGAGTCGCGAAGGAGGTTGCGATAGTGGTGATGAGCGGAGGAGCGAAGTGACAAGCGAAGCTAGTCGCAAAAGCGTCGTACAGTGCGTTAATGTCCCGCTCGCAGCTCTTCTTCATTTCGATCCATCTCACCTTTTCAGAGTAGTCGTAGAATACCCCGCCGTTGCCGTCCGGGAGGAACAGCGGGGACGACGAGGGAAAGGGGTCCTCGCTGAAACTCACAAACGACGGTTCTTGTGTGGAGGCTTGTGGCCGCTCCTTCTTGGTGTCTACAACGTCTTTCTCCTCCTGCGAAGCGAATCGCGAAGTGGGTTGCGTGAGTAAGTCACTTTGTGGTAGTTGTGGCGAAGGGGGTTACGCTGTGGGTAGTTTAAGGTGCCATCTGCGCCCTCCGTCGCAACATCGCTGTCGTAATGCTGTCTTCATTTTTGACCATTCTTACCTCCTCCTCCTCTTCCTCCTCCTCCTCCTCCTCTTTACCTTCTCCATCTTCTCCCTCCTCTTCTTCCCCATCAGCCACCAAAACCTCACTCGCGAATTTCTCCTTGAGCACTTCATTCCACCCAACGGCAATTCTTCCAGCCTTGGCAATCTCAACCGCCATTCTCCCCTCGTCCACCGCCTCCCCAAGTGCGGCGTTGATCCTGGAAGCCTGCCTCTCCATGACGCTCGACCTTGCCTTGGCCCTCGTTACGAGGCTGAACCTGACATCGCACTCTGACATTGTGACCCCGGCGTCGTTGAACTCGGTCACGATGAGCTCGGTAATCTCGACGGAGAAGAACAAAGCCTTGGCGTTTATCGCGGAGGATATGCCCTCCTCGAGGACTGTCTTCAGGACAGACATGTGAGGGGAATTATTCGGGGAGCTGAAGCGAGTCGCGAAGCAAGTCGCGAAGCGGGTCGCGAAGGGGGTTACATTAGTGGGCAAGTTAAGGTAAGGTGCCTTCTGCGCCCCACCGCCGCGACATCGTTTTCGCAGCCAAAGCCTTAATTTTCGTCCATTCTCACCTCTCGAGCTCAACCTTTGGTATCTCTAGCGTGAATTTGAGCTCCCCCCCCTCGAGCTCCGCAAAGTTGGGCGCCCCTCTCTTCTGCTGTTGCGTCTTTTTCCCGAACCCCTTAAAATTCTCGTTGTCCTTCAAATCCCTCTCCTCTCCCCATTTGAGCTGTGCGACGAGTGGGTATGCGTTAGTGTGATTGGTTGGAGGTATCAGCGCAAAGTACTGTATTCAAGACGGACTCACCTCCTCCTCGTAGGTCTCGTCTATCATCTTCGAAATTTTATCCTTGTTGTCAAAGATGAATTTTATTTGAAGTTCCTCAGAGGTATCGTCGACATTCTCTAGGAAGAACAGGGAGAGCTTGGAGTGCGGGTTCTCTAGGCACACGGTTAACTTCTTGTACATGGATTCAAGCTCAGGTAGATTGAGTTTTTCCAATTCCTCCTCTGTGGGGGGGGTGAAAAGGGGGGGGGGGGGGGGTTCAGCTTGTGGGTAAGTGGAGGGCAGTTCGCCCATGCAAAATTCTCACCTAGTTCCATCTGGCTGATTGGCTCCTTCCCCCCTCCGTCGTCCTCATCGTCCTCGGCGCTGTCGATCGCCTGGAAGAGGTCCCTCAAGTCCCTCGGGCACACCCTCCACCTCAGGCTGTTCTCCACGAAGTTTTGGCAGAACAGACCCCTGCTGTCCTCCCGGACGAACGCGCTGCTGCCCTCGTGCAGGAGGGGGCCGAAGTCGCGGCTGTTTATCGTGATCACTTGGGCCCAGTCGGCCTTGGTGGGGTCGTACATGAGCTCCATGGCCCTCATGGGAGGGTCGGCGTTGATGGGCTCCCCCCCCACGATCATCTCCATCCCTCTCCTATAAAATGATTTCTGAGCGGCGAGGTGCGGCGAGGGAAGCGAGCCGCGTAGTAACGTTTAGTTTGGAGGTTATCAAAAAGTGGAGACCGGTTTGCGACTGGCGTTCCGCTCTCACCTTCCCCGACCTCGACGTCTGCCCCTCCACCCTCTTTGTTCCAGCCGGCCTCGGCTCCGATGGGTACGGCGTCGCCGCGCTGCTCTGTGGGTGCAAAGCGTTCTTTTTGTTGTTCTTGCTGCCGGCGTTGTTTTTGCGGGGGGCGGTTTGGCCGTTGTTGCTGTTGCTGCGACGAGCGAGGCGAAGTCGCAAGAGGGTTGTACGATGCGTTAGTGTCCTGCCTGCAGTGTGGTGTTTCCATTT
Source organism: Triparma retinervis (assembly GCA_030267625.1). NCBI lineage: Eukaryota > Bolidophyceae > Parmales > Triparmaceae > Triparma > Triparma retinervis. The sequence continues at coordinate 7,024 of BRXZ01002540.1, forward strand.
TTTTCCATTCTCACCTGCCGTTTTTGCTTTCAACTTGACCCCGTGTGTTGTCCCCCCCCTTACCCCCGTTCTTCCTTCTATTGCCCCCCCCCTTATCGTTGCCCTCCTTATTGGGGGCGCTCTTTGATTCAACCTCGACCTTACCCTTCTCGTTTTCGACCTTTAGCAACCTCCCCTTCTCCCGCTTCCTCTTCCTCCACTTGGCGGCACGGCTCTTCCCCTCCCCGGGGGGATTCTTCTTGGGGTTAGCGACCACGGGCTCGTTCCCAGGCCCGTTGCTCTTACGCTGCTGCAGCTTGCCGCCCGAGGATGAGGAAGAGGAGGAGGATGAGGATGAGGAGGCCTTGTTGCTGGCCTGAACGTCGCTCGAGCCCATCCGACGGGAGGCTGAGAAAGGGAGCTCCTCGTCGTCGGCGCCGGGACCACCGTCGGCGGCAGTGCTTTCATTGCCGCCCTTGCTTTTGGCACCGGCGTCCTTGTTTTTGGGAAACCACGACTTCTTCTGTGATGTGCGAAGGAATGATGAAAAGAAGTGAGTTGGAGGGGATGTGGAAGGTGTTGCGTTAGTGCTCTCGACGACGTTACAGTGCGTCAATCTCCTGCCCTCACCTTGATCCTCTTGCTCTTGGCTCCCCTCCTTACGCCGTCCCTTCCTTTACCATCATCAGTTCTACTTTTGCCACTGCTTTTGTTGTTGTCTCTGCTATTGTTGTTTCTGCTACTGTTGTTTCTGCTACTGTTGTTTCTGCTGCTGTTGTTTCTGCTACTGTTGTTTCTGCTACTGTTGTTTCTGCTATTATTGCCGCCATTATCCCCATCGCCCTCTCGCCTACCATCACCACCACCCTCCCTATTACTACAAAGCGTCAACCAGTGTGTCCTGTGTGCTCGTGACCTGCATGCTGGGTGTGCGTGTGCTAGGTGTGTGTGTGCTAGGGGTGTGCGTGCTAGTGCGTGTGCTAGGGGCATGTGTGAACACCCCCCTTGTGAACCCCCCCCCTGTGAACACCCCACAGGGTTTTTTTCTAGATCGCCTCGTCGGTGGCACTTCGTAGACTTGGATAATATCGGAGATTTGAAGGCAGAAGTATATAGGGATAGGAAAGAAACGAACGTGAAGAAATATGTGACCACAAACATCACGGGGAGGAAAATGAAGAGACTGCAGAAATATTGATGGGGGAGATTGCTGCTGTTGCTGTTATGGTAAGCTTGGTGAGAGTCTTATAAGGGATCTTAACAGCGTGAGGCGGAGGGTGGTGGAGAGAGGGTGGTGGAGGAGGTGTGGAGAATGATTCAGCCGATCCTGAGCCGGTTCCTGAGCCGGTCAGTCCAAAGTCAGGCTCAGAGGGAGAAGAGCAAAGTAAATTTAAGTGGGGGCAAAGTAAGTGGGGTCAAAGTCTAGTCAAAAGCCCAGTTTAGTTCGATTTTTTTTCTCAATCGACGACAGGAACTACTCGCTTGCCCAGAAACGAATTTGAAAAATTTGTTTTGTTGTTGTTTTGACAACAAAAGGGAGCAAAACCCAAGGGGGGAGAAAGTGGCAAAAGAAAAAAAAGGTAAATACGAATGGCTGCTCTCCACGAGACGACTTCCGAAGCCGCAGTTTGTGCAATTTGCTTTGAAGATCCATCATCCTCCTTATCGTCATCTTGGGCACACCTGCCCTGCTGCTCCACCAAGATACAAGACCCACAGAATTCCAGCACGAGATTCTGCACTGAGTGTATAGCCACCATATGCAGAATGGACGGCCTCGGCATAGGTAGATGCCCAAGGTGTAGGCACTTCCTCACTTCTGTCCAATCTGGCGACAAAACTGTCTTTTCCAAGGTCTCAGGTACGAAGGAGGGGAAGTCCGAAGGAAGGGAGGTGGTTGCACTCTCTGTTAGGGTTGCACTCTCTGTTAGGGTTGCACTCTCTGTTAGGGTTGCACTCTCTAAAATACTCACCCCCAACCCCCCCCCCTCCCCTCAGGCAACCACGGGAACTGTAGGATGTGCTGCGGCAGAAAGGAGCTTGTCCAACATGGAATGTGCGATGCTTGCCTCTTCGGATCGCAGCACTCTTTCCGATACGAGTGCGAGAAGTGCCACCGATACCAGAGGATCCCCCACCCCATGTACCGATACCAAAAGTCCCCTGATGAGTTCAGCTCATCGACCTGGGCGTGCCACATAACGGGGAGCTGCGAGGTGAGAAGAGGAGAGGTTGGGATGTCGCGAGGGCCGTAGAAATCCCCCCCCCCCCCCCNCCCCCCCCCCCCCCCCCCCCCCCCCCCCCCCCCCGCGCGCAAAATGCGCTTCTCGCGCTAACTTTCAGTACACGCACTGGAGGATCTCGAAGCACGACCTTGGGAAGGTCCCCTGGTCGGACGTGCCTGAAAGTTGGGACATGCAGGAGAGCCAGTTCGAGACCATAAGAAATATGAGGGGGGCGGGGTCAGGGGGGGTTGGATGCGGCGTCATGTAGAGGGTGGGGGGTGGGGGGGTTAGGGAATGGAATGGAATGGAATGGAACGGAAGAGAGGAAGAGATGGGAGATCGAAGAGATCGAAGAGATGGAAACAACAAGCCAACCAACAACAAACACGCCCTTCGTCGTACGCAGGATGAGCGACGAAGAGGACGACTGGGAAAATGCGGGGAGCGACTTAGAGATCGACTTTGCGGTTGATGGAGGGGAGGAGGGGGGCGTAGAAGGGGGGGGGGAGGAGGGGGAGGAAGAGGACTGGGACGCCAGCATGAAGTTGAAGGAGGAGGAGGAGAAGGGGGACGGCGGAGGGGGTGAGGGGAAGAGCAAACCTGCCGCCGCTACAGCACCCCCTACACTGTTCATTGTCAATGTGTCGAAGCTCACGGATGGTGCAGTGCACAACAAGCACGACAAGGCCAGTAATAACAACCCAGGGGAAGTGGGGAGGATCCGCAGGGAGATCGAGGCGGACTGGGAGGGATTCGGGAAGAACGGGGAGCACGTCAGCAGCGGGGTGGTCATCCCGTGTGGGGGATCGGTGTGGAAGGACGCACTTGCGCAACTGAGGGACGAACATCCAGGGGAGTTCTTCCTGCCCGTTTTTAAGAGATTGAAATGATTAATACGTAGGTAGCATGAAGAACTGTTCATTAATGATAGTCTACCCACACTGTCCCCAAGATACGAATACCCCCGCACGAATATCCCGCATGAATTTCTCCCCCCATTCTCTCTCACTGTCAGCTTGACCGTCACCCCTCCCATTTACCAGCTCGTTTCCGCGTCAGTGTACTGAGGTGTTGATTTTTGAGAGGGGAATCCTCGTCCGTCACTTGTTCAAGGCCCTCCGAAAAGTCAAGTTAAATAAAGCAACCGCATCCGACAAAAAAAATATATTTTTTGTTATTATCGACCCTTTCCCATCCACATCCCACCCACCTAAATATGTTTCGAAATATCATAATCACTGCCCCCCCCCAAAAAAAACGAAACATCGAAAAGGACATTGAAAGCCCTAATCTAGGAGATTTGACTCCTTTACGCAGCAGCAGCAACTGCAGCGCCAGCGACAGCACCGACGACGGCCAAGACAACGTTCGGGGCCTTCGCCTTGACTCCAGCCCCGTCCAAGGAGCTGTCGGTAGGCTCGGCGGTGGGAGCGGCAGTGGGAGCGGCAGTGGGAGCGGCAGTGGGAGCGGCAGTGGGAGCGGCAGTGATGGTCTCCACCGTGGGTGCTGCAGCGGTGGGCGTGACGGCAGAGGACTCGATGCCAGCTTCCAGGGCAACCACCTCAACTATGGCAGTCATTTCCGCGCTCGTCGTGGGAGCGGTGGCAATCGCGTTCATAGCGGTCTCGGCGTCGTCTCTGGAGGTGGTGTCGGTGACCGTGACCGTGTAGTCGATCTGGACCGAACCGGAGAGCCTGCGTCCGCTCGCCAGCCTGCGTCCGCCCCCGTCGGTGATGCTGACAATCTCGACGGAGGCGGCAGTGAGGCCAAGGGCGGCGGCGATGGACTCCTTGATGGCCTTCTTTCCGGCGACCGTGTCCAGCTTGGTGGCCGTGACCCCGGCGCCGCCGAAGGTGAGAGACTGCTCCAGGACGTACTCCGTCTTGCTCTCGTAGGCGACCACAGCAGCAGCGCCAGCGCCGCTCACGGTCCCCTGGCAGTCGCCCCCGCCGATAGTGACGGAGCCCGTGACGCCTTCCTCGATAACAATCGTGCCGCCCGTGTTGCACTTGATGTGGCCGTCGACCTTAGCCCCCGTCTTGACGGTGATGGTTCCCTTGTTGACCGTGTTGTAGGTAGAGTAGGTACCAGCATTGACAGTCACAGTGCCGGCTTCTTCGTTAACGACGTCGACGAAGGTCGTAGTAGTATCAGTGAAGGTAATAGTTCCGCTATTTGGGAGACCTCCAATCATGACATTCTGAGAGTTCGAGATGGATACCGTGCCAGAGTTGACGATGCCAGAAATTCTAACGTCTTCAGTGGTGGAAATGGAAATTTCCCCTTCATTTGAACCTCCGATGACTGTGAACTTCCCCGATTCAACGTCAATCAAGCTGTTGCCACCTGCCATATTGACCGGCTTGTAAATGAAAAGGTGCTGATCGGTAGATTTCAGGGTGCCAGGACAAGCCGCAGCGCCGGTAACTCCACAAGGCTTCGCCTTGATTGTGCCCAGGTTACTGGGGTACATGAGGGGGATAAGTCCGGAAGCTGCAATGAGCCAAGCGAAGAAGTTATTATATATTATTATAAAGACGAGGGAGAGAAATTCGGAGCATAGTGAAACTCACCTTCAAAGGTGATGCCTTGCTTGGAGGCACCAATAACATCGACGTCAACAACCTTGGCGTTAGCAACAATAAACCACTTATCAAGCGCCTCAAAGTAAGAGCTATCAGAACCACTGTTAGCCGCGGCTGCAGTAGCTCCCGAGTTGACAGCTGTCATAAACTTTTGGTCGGAGACGTAGCCAGAATCACCACCTACAATGTTGTCATACAAGAGATCCCCTGGAATCCCCTGAATCATGAATTCTCCACCATCAAGGTGTTCCAAGCACGAACCATAGCAAGTCTTTCCCTTCGCGCAACTGCCGTCGGCCGTATAGTCGACCATAGGTGGTCCGGGAACTTTGGTTCCAGAGATGAAAGCCCTCTTCTCGGTCCACCAGTTCTCTCTTTTGACCCAGTACGAATCTCCCTTGTCTCTGCAAAGAGCGTAGCGAGGAGCGGCGAGCGAAGCAAGCAATGGTCAGAGTTGTATATTATTACGTGAGGCAACGTTGAGTTTAGCAATGGAGGTAACCCAAAGAGGTGCACTGAAACGTCTGAATCGCCCATTCCAGGAGTTGCTTTAGATTCGCGCTTATTCTCACCTGCATGCATCTTCTGCATCGCCATTCCCCGAGACCCAAGAATCATCATTCGTGACGGTAGCGGCTTCCCATGTGTTGGCAGTCCACGTTGCAGGTGCGGAGCATCCGGACTTCGAGGTGCCCCCATCAGAGCAGGTTCCAGAATCGTCGTCGCCATTGCAAGAGCCCTCGCTCATTTTATCAGATCTGACACTGCCACTGGAATCCTTGCAGGTTCCTAGGCTCAAGCAGCCGTCATAGGAGTTGCCCCCCGAAACGGAACAAGACTGGCATTTTGCGTTAGCTGATTTACACTCATTTTCCGTTCCATAGGTTCCAGACAAGTCGGTGACGGTGCCACCTGCACTCAAGCAGTCGGAGTCATAAGTTTTTTCGCTGCCGCTGCAGGTCGAGCAGAACTGACCAACCCCGGCAGCCTGCGATGAGCGAAGTGCACGAAGTGAGTGAGTCGCGAAAAGGGTTGTTTGTGGGTTAGGTGCGCCACGGCGTCAGTCCAAAACGCCCCCCTTTAGGAACTGCTCCACTTTTCGTCCATTCTTACCTCACAAGTTGACCTGGTGGTCGCATCGTCGTGGGTAACCCAGGTAGCATCCGTCCAAGTGTAGGTCTCCCAGGTTCCTCCGTTATTTGTGCACTGGGAGCTACTGGAATAATGGCCTCCGCTCGAGCACCCTTCAGTGCATGTGGATTGCATGCATTCGCCGGTGCACTCATTATGCTCTGTACCATCAGACTTCATGCACTTTCCCTGCCTTTGCTCACAGTACTGCTGAGGTTCGAGGCCGTCCTCCTCATCGTCGCGCGTGTAGGCTTTTCCAGAGGCTGTGTTGGTACACTCGGCACAAGTTCCTTGGTGAGCAGCGCAGACGTTCAACAACGTATCAAAGGCAGCGAGTTTTCCCGTTTCTACACCAAGGAAGGCGGAACTTCCTTGCTTCTTCATGATTTCGCAGTAGGCAGGAGGGGAGTCTCCAAGACAATCGTCGCAGCACCTAACATTAAAAAATCCGACCTCGTTGTACTCTGAAAAGTGGAGAGCAAAGCGAGCCGTAATAAGTGTCTTGTTGAACTTCTGTAATACTCCTCTACTACTACGAGCGCCATCTGCATTGCTCACCTTCGCCGTCAGCACCATGCATGCACCTTACTTCGCCATCGCTGCAGCAGACACTGTTATCCTTGTCAAAGTCCCCGTCTTTGCAGGAGGCAGAGGCACAGTTACCATCGATGAACGCCTGGGACCTGTGGAGCGGTGAGCGAAGCGGTG